>PVIA01004664.1:0-132258 GCA_004024845.1 Tonatia bakeri
TGGGGGGGTGGGAGGTGGGAGGAATGGGGGTGGGGGGATGGAGGAGGAGGTCAGGATGCGCTAATTTCCACATTTTATATGGAGGCCAAGTAACAAGGACGACACAACGTTAGTTGTAACTGACATTTGAGTCCTTTAGATGTGTGACATACGGTTTAACTTTAAATGCATCATCATCTCTTTCCACCCTCCAGTCCACCCTATCAGGTAGGTCCTACTATCACTGCCCCCATTTTAAGATATAAGAGGGAACAGAGGTGCTATTCCAGTCTCAATATTAATAATTAGAAGCACAGAGTTGCAGTAAGTGTTAGTAAAATTTTATAAGTAACCAGTAGTATATTAACAAAATTGGTGTGTCTTCAACTTGTTGAAAAGAAGTTCAGATTATCCAAGAATAGTTAAAAAAAAAAGAAAAGAAAAGAGCAAGGAGCATGAAAACCTCCAGAAACAGAAATAAAACAACAGAGAAAATCAAATATACGACAATAAATGTTAATGATTATGTTCCTCATTAAATAAATTTAAAACATGGTTTAGAAGATCTGCACTAAAACCAAAATAACTCATAGAGATTAAGTAAGAGAATGAGCAAAGAGTGACAAATGCTGGCAAAGGAGAAGGCTTTGCAGTATTACAATTATACAGAACAGAATTTAAGTTCAAAGAAGTGAGTGGGGCAGAGTGGGAAGTTAGTCAATGGTGAAAGGCACAATGATAATGAAATTTAAACAGTGGTGAGCTGTTATGCACCAAATAACAGGACATTAATAATATATGAGATAAAACTTTTAGGCTGTAAAAATGAAACAGAAAGAAATGAATCAGTAATGAAATAACTTGAACTGGTTTCCTTCCATCCATGACAAATCTAATATCATAAAAGAAAGTATAAAATATCTGAACAGTTGAATTTACAATTTATTTTTAATCATGAGTATCAAGCTCTTAACACTTCAGGAAATACATATTCTTTTCAAGAGCCTATGAGACACTCACCCCAAACTACCTTATAAGCAACTGCAGTGAGTTCCACAAAACAGATGATTAGACAGGCTATATACGGTGAGCACAGAACTATAAAACAAGAATTTAATAACCAAAAAGCAAATAACATAAAAACAACGAACCCATCAGAAATTAACCCCTGCCTTCTCATTAGCTACACACACACGCATGCACACCTGCTTCTGTTTTGGAATACTCAGAAATAATCATGGGAATAATAATCACAAAATTTAAGACATATACAGTCACACTTGTGTTCAGGATTACAGAGCCATAAAAGCTTTCATTGTTACAAATAACAGAGTGAAAGTTGGTAAACTAAGAGTGTAACTTAAAAAAATTAAAAAAAGAACAGCAAAGCAAGTACAAGCAAATCAGGAGAAGGCACTTAATAAATAAAAGCAGAAATTAAAGGAGATCTAAGAATAGGTAAATCTAGGAAGTAGTTTATTGAAAAAATATTAAAATGAAAAACAGTTTAATCAAGAAGATGAAAAATATCTCCACTAAATACACAAAATTTTGAATGAGAGAGGAGGTATAAGCACAAATGCAAGTGATTTGAGATCATTTGAAAATTTGGCTTAAAAGGATAACTTTCTAAGAAAATTAAATTGTTAAGATTAATTTAGAAATAGTAGGATAGTTGATTAGCTCAATTACTATAAAGATGAGAAATTATTTTTAAATAATTATCTGCAAAAAGGTGGCTGGAACCAATGTTTAAGAGGCAAGTTCCCCTCAAAATTTAAGGAACACATAAATTCTATGCTTTATGAGATGTTCCACCACTTAGATATAAATGGGTGATGTTCCAAATTCATGCTCTTGTCCAATCTAAAATAGACACCAACGCTACAGCTCAATGAAGAGAATGTGCCCCAAAATATACAAACACCCACATTCTACAAACCAATTTCATTTTTGAATGTGGAGAAAAACATTCTAAATACAATACTAGAAAATCAAATAAATCTATGTACTGAAATAATTGTTCCTTGGCCAAAAGGGTTTATTCTAGGAATGAAGACTATTATTTACATGGCTCTTTCTTTCTTTCTTTTCCTTCCTTCCTTCCTTCCTTCCTTCCTTCCTTCCTTCCTTCCTTCCTTCCTTCCTTCCTTCCTTCTCTCTCTCTCTTTCTTCTCTCTCTCTCTTTCTTTCTCTCTCTTTTTCTTCTCTCTCTCTCTCTCTTTCTCTCCCCATGGCAGACTGTTTGCTGTGCACCCAACTTCCAGCCTTCGCTTCTCTTCTGCTTACGAAACCTCCATTTTGTTTGGAACAGCCCTGTGTCCAACTTTCCTTACAGCTGAAAGTGACTGCATGCCACAGTTCTGGCCAGTGAAATGGACATGCAGTGTAGATATCTCCAGGGAGTGGATTTCTTGATCAAAGAGAGAAGACTCAGTTAGTTCTGCCTTTCTCCCTGTCCTTTTCTTGAATGTACACATGGTGTCTAAAGCTACAGCAGTGCTCTTGCCAACTCAAGACAATAAACAGGAGGACATAAGCCAGCAGGCCAAGGCACCCAAGGAGAGAAAAGGAAGATTCAAATGGCTTTGCTCATTCTCGAGCCAAGGCCAAGTACATCCTACCTCCAGATCTCCTGCTACCTGAGAACAACAAACCCATACTTGTTTAAATTACTGTAAGTTGGCTTTTCGGTTGCTTTTAGTCAAAATTATCTTTTAACTCATACAGCTGATATCTTTAACTGGGACAGCACATATATGCTACAGTCCCATGGGTATATGCAGATTTTGGACAAAGCCAAAACATTATTCCAGGAAAGTAAATTGCTGTAAAATGTTGAAACCTGAAGAGACTGAGACTCAGAGAGGCTGCTTGTCCACAGTCATGCTAATAGTAAGTGGCAAAGTCAGGAGGCAAATCCAGGTCTTTCAAGATTCCATAATTTATGCCTGTGCCCTGTTCATTGTGCTGCATCACAGGGTACACATGCTGACTGCTGTCACATCCCTTGGTCTAATGGAGATTGGGGGATCTCTTACCACTGCCCCTCAGAGACCATACCCTAGAGGAATAATACTCTCTCCTGGGCTTAGCTGCCATGGTCTCACTTCCTTTCAAAGTTGTACCCCCATCAACTTTGTTGGCAAAATATTGCCTGTCTTACTTGGATACTTCTATAAGAACCACTTTGTAACATCCCCTATCAGCACTCTTCAATTCCAGTCATTCTCCCAACCAGAGATGGGACTGTGTTCTGTATGTTTGAGGAGCGTGGCCGTTCAATGATTAGAACAGTCTGAGAGAATAGGAAGCAAAGGATAAACATAAGGTTACCCATGCAGAGGCTGGATCCTGTAGGACCTCAGAGGCCTTGGTAAGGACATCAGATTCATTCTCAGTGTGTTGTAAAGTCATTGCCCAATTCTGAGTGAGCTGTATATTAATGGAGAGTTGTGCTGGCTTATGTGTCGAGGAAGGGTGAGCACTCTGTAGCTGGATGATGACTTGAGCCAGGCCATGGCAATGCAAATGGTAAGAAGAGGTGTGTTTTCAACACGTTATGATGTAGAGTCAACACGATTTCTTAGCAGGTTGGATGTTGGGTGTGAGAAGAGAGTAACCAAGGATGAGTCCAAGGCTTTTGAGTCCAGTGGCCATTGGAGAAGTGGCCATTTACTGGGATGGTGGACAGGGGGAAGAAGTATGTTTGATGGAAGGAGGGGATGAACATTGGGCAACTATTTTTGATGGGTTACTATTGTGTTGACTTCAGATATCCGTGTGGAGACGTGGTGCAGAGACTTGAAATCTTCTAAACCTACAGCCTTAAGCACCACATCAAACTGAAGCCAGAGGCCAGATGGCAAGGTACCAGAGTGAACTATGTGAATTATGAGATAGGGTAGAAGATGAAGACAAAGATTAATCAGGAATAGAAAACACCCTGAAATTCCAGCTTTTCAATCCCATTGTCATGGTGTTCCCGATGAATTTACTGATGTTAATTCTTGGTAGCATATTGTTGTTCATCGATATGTTACCAAGAAGATGAGTATGTTTATTTGTCTGGTTAATTGTCTTAGCCTGAAACATGTACTGATTCTATTTTAATGCAGACAATAGACAGCACTGCTCCCCTTCAAGATTTTCTCCAAAACAAACAAAGAATACAGAAATGCATATAAACAATGTTGTTACACAGCATGGTAATGTAACCAATGGCAAAGGGCTCTGGGGAGTTTACTGCCTAAAATGGTCAAGCTGCCTGGGTCTGAATCCTGGTTTTGATTCCTAATAGCTCTTTTAGCCTCTTCATGAATGGAAAACATTGGCTGTTGAGATCATTCAAGCAGCCAATCTCTATAAAGCTCTTAGCACAGAGTCTCATAGTTATGACATAGTTTCAATCCAATACATATTAGCTGTTATTTCTTCAATTCACAAAAGCATGCAGTGCAGACACACAAAGCCTGCTGACCCTGTATCTTCACACCCATGAACTGATAAGCACATTACAGTAGGTCTCCATCTATGGTCCATGCACACATATGCTATAGCAAATGCCTTAAATTTTCTCATTCCCTCACTGCCTGTCTTGCCTACCTTTGACTTCATTACATTCCTTTTCAATGCTTTTCAAGAATGGAAAGATTATTTTCTTTTTCTTCTAAGAGCTGGCTGTTACTACGGATGCCCGCCATGGTTCACAGCTGGCTGTCCTCCCGAGTGAGTGACAAATACTCTCAGTAAATCACTTTCTCTAAAAATAGACCACCCCGATGATCTTTCATTCTCATTTCCATACACCTTAAAAGAAAATAAAAATTCCATTCTTTTTAGAGACTTACTGCTAATCTATCCCAAGCAACGTGGCTCGGTGTAATGCACAAATATCTCCCATTTTGCAAAATGCCCTAGTTTTGCCTCAACTGTTTGTTGGATTTGTATAAAATAGAAATGTAAGGCTGCCAGATTTCTCCTGATTCTGCTGGCTGAAATGTTCATTCTGTTTGGCTTTAGGGAGGCTTTTACACAGAATATTTTACTTTGATAATTTAGCATGTGACTTGCTTTCTTGATTTCTTCCTCCAGATGCACATGAATGAATTGAGTGGGTACAAGATACCTCCCAAGTCATAGTCACTGTGTAAAAGCAGGTGAATTGCTCTCCGTACTACAAGCCAACTAAACTTTTTTTTAATTCTCACCTGAGGATATAGTTATTGATTTTTTTTATGAGAGAGAGAGAGAGAGACATTGATGTGAAAGAGAAACATTGATTAGTTGCCTCCTGTAAGCACCCAGACTGGGTATCAAACCCTCAACTTAGATGTGCACTGATCGAGGATGGAACCCATGATCCTTTGGTGTATTAGATGATGCTCCAACCAACTCAGCTGCTCGGCCAGGGCTATAAGCCAACTAAAGTTTTGATGGACACTATTCCCCAAGGGTTCACTTGGCTTTCTGGGTCAAGGTCCCCTCAGTTCACATCATCTATACTGCTGCAATGCAAGTTTATGGCAATAAATAAATACTAAATAAAATAAAAAATGAAAACACAACAACACTTGGAATGCACTGTATATTGGAAAAATTAACTCTGTTGGCTCAATGCTAATGGAGCCTGAACATGAATTCTATTTATCTCCTTACAACCTTAATTAACATTCATAAACCAACTAAATTCTGATTTGGACCACCCTGCTTCACTTACTCTGGATATTCCCACAGGGGAGCACTTCATCTGGAAGAGTACAGGAAATATGTCAAATCTATATTTATATCCTAGATGCCATTCAGTCAAATCGAGGGCAATGAATTTTGCAAATCTCATGCAGGTGACTTTGATATTCCCTGGACAGAGGTAGTTTTTCTCTACATTAGTGTTGTTATTGTCTTTATGGTAATCATCATCATCATCATCATCAAATATTTCCAACCATAGTATGTGAAGTAAGGAAACCACAATATTTTGCACTGATACACACACACACATTCATTTAGGTATGTACAATTGCAACTATTGGAAATCCCAGAGTCAACCTGGTTGAAACAATAAGGATATTGCCTGATATAACAAGAAGTATAATGCAGGGAGACACTGGAGATGGATAATTCAGCAGCAGAATGACATCCCGAAAGAGTTAAGTTCTTTCCATCAATTTACTTTGTCTTCCTCATCCCAGCCTTACAGCTGGCTTCCCTTGTGCTCTACAATGGCCACCTGTTTGCAAATATCTAGCAGCAGAAGGGTGATGGCACCTTCCAGTGTGTCTGTTTTTATCAGCCTGAAAACCTTTCCCAGACTGCTCATTAGACTTCCCTTCTCTCATTGGCCAAAATTGTGACACATGTTTTTCCTCAGCCAATCACTGGTGAGAAAAATGAAGTCAATGTATTTAGCTTAGACCAATCAGGATTTACCTCTTTGGTACATAGGTTGAGAAAAATGTTTCCTGAAGAGCATGGCTATAAAGAGAAGGGTGGAGACCCCAGAGCAGTATCAGCATTTTATAAGAAGAAGAAAGGAGTAATTGGCTCTGGGATTGGCAACCAACAGTGTCTCCTAAACATGCAGAGACCTTGGTGGAGAACAACTGGGTGAGTGGTAGGCGAAGAGGCTTTGGAAGAGGAAGAAGGGGAGATGACATGAAAGAAGAAGACAGAAAAGATTTAGGAAGCAAGAGTACATAATTCCCTCCCCTAGAGTGGAGGCAGCACCTGTGACTATGGTGGGATGGTCCCCCCCCATTAGGTTATATTACATGAGAAGGTGAGGGAAAATCACTCTGGGGATTACCACATTATATAAAACTTCGTCTTAGCAGACTGGAGTGAGACTGTCCTATTGGCCTGCAAGATGTAAGCTTCCATGTTATGAGCGGAGGCTGGCCATGTGGCAAGGACTTGAGATGGCCTCTAGTTACTGAGAGCATCCCTGGCAGTTAGTGAGAAAGTGGGGACCTCAGCTATACAGCTGCAAAAAACTGAATTTTTCCAACAACCAGTGAGCTTGGAGGAGGGCCCCGAGCTTCAGATGAGATTGCAGTGTTGGCTGATACCTTAATTTCCTTCTGGTAAGATTCTTTTTATTTTTTATTTTTTATTTTAATGATTGTTCAAGTACAGTTTTCTCCCCTTTACTCCCAACCTTCTGGTAAGATTCTAAGCAAAGGGGCCCTCTGGCTTGCACCTAGACTCCTGACCCACAAAACTGTGGGATAATAAATATATGTTGTGTTATGGTGGTAAATTTGTAGCATTTTGTTATGCAGCCATAGAAAGTAATACACCCAGGGTGGACTATTGGATGTGGGAAATAAACTTATTCTTCATGTCAAGATGTTTATTTAGCTTCAGTGGTTCACAGCAGCTAACATTACCTTAATTAAATACAATGGCATTAATGAGGTGGCTCATCAAAAGGCAGTAAATGCCCTATCAAATGTGCAGGGACTGTTGCCTCTGGAAATCCTGTCCTAGAGATGGTCTGCCACTGGCCCACAGCACAGTGATACCTGCTAATGAAATGGCATTCTGAATAGCAATGACATATTAGTTGTCACCTCCAAATTACAACCCTTTTCATTTATGGGATCTGGCTTGCTCCAATTCATTAGAATCTGGACCAGATACATAAAGCACGATACCTCAGAGACCATCAAGGCTGTCTGTCACATTTACCCAGTACAAAAGGCCATGTATTCCTGGCAGGATCTAAGAATTTTCTTTTCTTTTCTTTTTTTTTTTTTTACCAAAACAAACACCAACATCTACTCTGCTCAAATAGGGAAGTGGGATTCTAGTCTTTTTCAGCCTTAAAATGTCATACAACTTTTTGAAGAAAGCCAGTGGCTCTCACATACGCTAACATATAGATAATTCCAGGCACAGTGAATGTATATGCTTTCTGGTTTGATGTTCCCTATACCCTGAAAAGAAGGTGTGAACAAAAAGGGGACTCTGTACAAGCTCAGTGACCCAAAGCGACCTCACAGGGTGATCCAATTGTGAAATTCTCTCTGGGCAGGCCTGTGGTGGGTGGTCAGGCCCCAGGTCTGCAAGCGATTTCCACCTTAAGCAAGCCCTGTCCCTTCTCGTGCATCCAGGCAAACGCAAACCTCAGAAATGGCCGGAAGTGACCCTCTTTTCCAGACCCCTTGGAGCCGTGCCCACCCTCAGGAAGAACATGATCTTGTTAACTGCCCTGTAACCCAACCAGAGAGATTTCCCCACCTTGCTTTCTCCCACTTTCGAGGGTTCCCTCCTAAATTCCAAATGCGTGAGGAGAAACTGCGAAACTGTCATTCTGCAGAGCGTTTGAGTCCTTGCTTCTCAGTGCGTCATCAGTTTGGCTCAAGTAAACTTGTAAAAATTCTCTGCAGGTTTTGACATTCTTATGTCAACAAAAGTCATATGTATCTTGCTTTATTGATGAGGAACTTGAGGCTTCTTAGTTTTTTAAAAATTCATTCCTAGGCATTGATCAAAGAAACCAGTTTTTGATATGATCAGTATACTTATTGGATCTTTCTGAAGATATCAATTAGAAAGTTTTAAAATTTATACTCATAATCCTTGTGTAATCTCTCATTTCTCTGGATTTGTTTATTTGTTTTGTGAACACTGGTCCTTCCTATTTATGCTGTAGTTGTCTGTTCTTATTAATGTGTGTAGAATTAGCCTGGTCCTATAGGTGCTGGGGTGAGTTTTCTCTGCAGGCACAGCTCTGAGGCCAGCATTCCTTGAATCCAACTGAGTTAGAAGGCTGATGGGCAGGAGACAGAGAGGAAGGAGGTCCCCAGGTGCCTGAAGGCAGCACCTAGAATCATCAGCTGCCTGTGGCTGCAACTCTCCCGAGTCATTTCTACCCAGGTTCTTGCCGCAGCCAGTGCAGGCTTCCTTGGGTCTCCTGCTGCTGGTCTAAGTATAGCTCTAATGTGACACACTTGCTGTTTTTCCCTCCAGGTCCTTCCAGGCAGCTCTCTGCAAAGTTCTGAAAGGGATGCCACTGACTGCCTTTTTGTTAATGACTTTTAAAGGCATGAGCCTTTTTTGAACATAAGAAAATCTCTAGGAATATGCTGGAAAAGGCAGGCTCATGCTATGCATGAACCAGCATGTGTCCCCGAATATGAAATCCCGAGGAAATGCATAGATGGGAGCCTCCCTTGTCCCCCTCTTGGACATCCACCCCTTTTTTTCCAGAGGAGACAGAGACTGGCTTTCACAAGCCCAAGCGGCTCTAAAGGGCAGGCACAGCAACCTTTTCAGAGGCTTGATTTCTAGCTGTTTCAAAGTGAACACAAAAGACTGTTTGGCGGTTTGAGCAAGGTAATCTCAGTCATGTGATGCCAATCTCCTTTGCCTTCTTTATCCAAATCCACATGGGACAGGGCATGTGGGAGGAGGAGACTGGCTGGGCCAATCCAGCGTGGTCCTGGCACATTCCTCCTCGCTGGCTGAACTCATTCTGGCCATCTGTGGGGCAATAGAGGCTACAGCCAGAGTGCTAGCATACATGCAGACCATCTTGAGTCAAGAGAACACCTGTAATGATAGTTAATGCCATAAATTAAGAGGGTGGGTACCACATGCATGCAGAGGAGGGAGCTACCTCAACAGCAGTGGTTCTCAGAGTGTTCTCAGTGCCCACAGTATCAGCAACATCTGAACCTTTTTAGAACTGCAAAATCAGGCTGACCTCACAAAACCTACAAGGTCAGAAACTCAGTAATCTGTTTTAACAGGCCCCCTCGGAGATTCTGATGCACACTCAGGTTTTCAACCATTTGCTCTAGGGCAGTCGTTGAAGGTCATCATGAGGCTTCCTAACCCAACATAAATGCCTAAATGGGCCATCCTGTGGCTTAGAGTTGTAGTGCTTGTTGTGTAATTGAGAGAACGTAAATAAACTCTCTGGTCCTCAGTTCCTTCAACCCTAATATCACTGGATTGTCTGTGATGATGCCAAATGTTCCTTCCACACTATATTTTGTATGTACTGGTGTATATTTTATGAATTTATTTTTTGGAGAGAGGGGAAGGGAGAGAGAAAGAGAGGGAAAGCAACATTGGTATGCAAGAGAAACATTGATCAGCTGCCTCTCCCACGCCCCCAAACAGGGACCTGACCCCTAACTCACATGTGTGCCCTGACTGGAAACTGAACCTGTGATGTTTCTGTTTGCAGAACACCCAACCCACTGAGCCACACCAGTCAGGGGAAAAGTATATTTTACATACACTCTCAAATAGTTACATAACATAGGAAGAAATGATCGTTGGACAGTAGGTGAAAAGCTAGTACAATGTATCTATTTATATATCTCTGTGTCTGTTAAGCTATGTATCATCTATCTGAACCTGCAATATGGTAGCTCAGGCTTTGCAGTGAGATGAGCTGAATGTGACACCTGCTACTTCACATCTGTCAAACTGGGAAAGTGCCTCCTTTGCAGGGGGTGGTACAACGAAAGTCAAGTGTTCAGTGCTGAGTCTGGAACATAAAAGCTCCGAAAGGGCAGTCACTACTTGTTGCTTTCCTCCCTTGGACTGGAACATTATCCTCACCCTCTTTTTAAGTGCATTAACCCCTTCCCTTACCCATTCTCCCCAATATTTATCAAAGCACTTGAGCATGAGTGCCCACATTTTGCATGGGGCTGTGTAAGACACAGAATTGTCAGTGGCTGGTCAAAGCCCACAACACTTAGAGGCATAATCCAGGCTGATTGATCCAGGCACCAATTCCAGGTCTGGGCTTTGGTCTGTCCATGATGTGGGGTCAATACATGGCTCTTCCACCACCTGTGACAAGGGCTGGCTAGGGGGCTCCTGGCCAGAAGGAATGTGTATTGTTTTGGGAATGGATTTTAACTCCCTCCTTATCTCCTTTTGGGAGCAGCTCCTTGTCCTGTGACTGCTTCTTGACCTTTTCCTTCTGCACGTGGACACTGATGTAATGTAGCTCTGAGTCATGTAGGTTTGTGCAACCTGAACCCGTGCTGCCTTTGTCTGGGACCCCTTAAACCCAGCCTGCGACTGGAGGAGGTGCGGTCTCTCTTCTCTTGCACTGACCCACCGCCATCGGTGCACTCCTTTGTAATGTGAATAACAAACAGTATGTTCACATCTGCTAGTCTTCTGGATGTTTTTTTTAATTTTTTTGTGGAATATCATGAACACTTAAGCAGCTCCCTGGTTTGGGGCTCCCATGCTACACATGACCTCAAAGTCTGTTGGGGGAAATTCTCTAAAAACCTGTGAATGCATGTGAATCAGTTCAGCTAAAATGTTTCCGAGGGTCCTGAGTTAGTCACTCCACAGCTGCAGGTTTCTCAGGGGTCTTTATTCTAAGGTTAAAGAATGGCTGCATTAGAGGGCAAGGTCAGTAACGTTGTCTTGAAGGAGCAAGGCAGTTGGACCACTTGTCCTCTAGCCATTTCTGCACGTTAAATCGGCCAACCAAAACCCTACCTACCAAGTGCTGTCCTTCTCCATAAGTGGGTTTTTTTTTTTTGGTGGGGGTGGGAGAGTGGGTAGAAGAGACCACTCCCTTCACCAGGATCCCTAGCCAGCTCTCCTTCTGTTGCACGATGCTGTGGTGTGTTAGGTGTACACAGCCAGTTCCCATGGCCGACAACTCATGTTTTCATTGGATGTCTATCAAACTTTTTGCAAATGTAACTGTCTTTTGTTGCCTAAAATTTTTAGCAAACTTCCTCACTGTAGAGCATGGAAGAGGGAGGCAACTGCTGTGGCTGAAGCCGGGCAGGTAAAAACTGAGGTGGTGGGTGCTGTGGGGCCCCCAGCACCCATTGCCCAACTGCTTTGGTCTGCAGATCACTCTTTCTTCTAAGAATTGCCCTCGGCTAGTGGGAACTATTCCCCCTGGGAGATTATGCAATCTGCCACTGCAAATAAAACAAACGACTTTGGTCCAAAGATTGATACAGAGTGACACAGTCCTACCATATTGCCTTGAGGCAGGGAGAGCTGGGTGCAGTCTGTGGATGGGACCGGACTTTACCTGAGGCCACATCTTGTTCTGCCCCATCTCCCGTACTATCATCCTTCCTTCTTCCTTGTAGGCTTCTCCTGTGAGCACAGCCTCAATGAATTACATGCTCTGAACCTCAGGATCTGCTTCTAGAGACTTCAACTTACGGTGAAGGATAAAGGAATGATAAAAAAAAAAACAAACTCAGTACCTTCTGTAGCTACAGCAACTTTGTATGCGGGAAGAAGAATTTCTCAAAGTTGGACCTCTATGTCTTGATGAGCATGACTCTGTCTCTCTTCCTACTGTCTTTTCTTTTTCTCCTCCCTTCTTTCCCTCCTTTCTTCCTTCCTTCTTGACATATTTTCGTAAATGTTACTGTCTTTTCTCTCTTTTTCTCCTCCCTTCCTTCCTTCCTCCCTCCCTGACATATTTTCATAGATGTTACTAGAAGAGTCTTATTACAAAGCTTAAACTGGCAGGTATCGTTTTAGTCTGAACACTGATGCTCCCTTCACAGGCCTCTGCCTATCTCCCAGCTGCTGTCCAGAAGCCTGGGAACCAGGTACCTGGGCTCCAAGTGCTGGATGCAGGGTCTCTGTGCAGCTGTCCAACCAGGCTATGGACAAACTTGCAAGTCGATTTCCAATTAAGAACCAGAAAGCATCCTGCCACAAAACTAGATGGCTTGGAATTTTGCTCTTGGCTCCTGAAATACAAGTTTAAAATATCTTCCATCTTTAACCCCATGATAGGTTACAAATTAAGAGTATCAGGTTTATGACTTCCTGCTGTCTGTGAAAGTCATCTTATGGGCAGTCTATGATAGGAACTCAGCCAAAATAATTCTACCCACAAGAAGAAACAAACAAAGCACAGATGCAACAATGTGTATTGCTTTCTGAGACAAATTCATAAAATTACTAAAATTCTAGAGCACTGGGATTAACAGGAGGAGGTTGAGGATATTCCTTCTGGAAGAAAGGCCATCAACAGGGATTAAGGATCAGCACGTTTGAGAGGCTGCAGTGGGCCGAGTTGTGGTTTGACACGAAGCCTCCTCCCCTTACATCGTGTTCTTTCTTGTATTCATCAGAAGAACCATAAACTGTGTGTGTTACCATATTTTGCTGTATATAATGCGCACCCACATTTTTGTGTGCTTTATACATGGGATTATTATTCCCATGGTATGCAATCATTATACCTATGTATAACGCACACCCTTATTTTTCCCTCAAAAATTTGGACAAAAAGAAGTGTGCCTTATACATGGCAAAATACAGTACTTTTGTAAGCTGGATGTTTGTTTCTTTTTGCACACACCTCCCTGCCCCCCTTATTGCACTGTCCAATTTATTCATGGACATGTCACTTACAGGCTACACACTATCTACCCAGAAGAGACCGAAAGAAATTCACTCCATAAAATGTTATTCGGAAAGTCATCTCCATTGGGGATAATCACCGGTAAACTGATCAACATATTAAGCATCCAGTAAAAATGTATTAATGCAACAAATGAAATCAGCAACTTCAGCTTACTCAATTTGCCTTTTAAATAAGAATTAAGGAATGAAAAACCTATGAGAGAAATTCAGCAACTGACTTATAAAAAATGCAGCCAAGAACTAGGAAATGTAAATAAAAAGTCTGATAAATCACTAGCAGACAAATCACTATGTAAAAATCAAAACAAAAACAAATAGAAAACACTAAAAAAATAAATATCTTCTATTTACTTCCCTGATATTAGATTGTTTCTATTTCATTTTAAGGAACATGAAACTCCAACTAGTTTGATGGTATTTCTTCTAATATGAAAGCAAATTACAAGTAGTAAATTAGAAGTCTCAAAGTACCTGCAGAGAAGGAGGGTCTTTGTGTAGGGTGAGTTAGAAAAATTTAAAATCATCCAGCACTATGAAGTCATCAGTACAAGGGAAGGAAACACTACAACATGCAAAATGTTCAATAACTGGTGTTTAAAATGGTGATCCTGGGTAATCAGAAAAAGGAAATTACAAAACAATGCAATCGCTTTGAAATTTACAAAGCATTTGCAGTTGTTATATATGAATGAAATTCCATGTGGCATATTCTGCATTTGAAAGCAGGGAAATATAAACCAGATTATAGAAAAATTTGCAAGCAAAATTCCCAACAGGGACATAAATGCTTGGAACATAAAAAGACATTGTTCTCTGTTATCAGAAAGGCTTGACTTCCCTGGATGACTCCTTTCTTGGGCATCCTTGCCTGACAAAGTTTCCCTGGACTTTTTTTTTGTGATGAAAAGAACTCATTTCCCTGAAAATATGAAACTCCAAGAAAATGTTTCTGGAAGAAAAGTAGCAACTAACTTTGCATAGTAGTAATAATGTGTTATCAGAACATTATTTTAGCACTTTTCAATCATGAACCTCATTGAAAAGATTCATTGCATTTGTACCATGTGATTTTGCCATTTTTCCTAGAAACTTCATTTAAAATTTCTGAATGAAACTCAGTAGGAAAATATTGTTCAATGAACAGAGATCCAAGTTATAACTGACTATTTTATATGTACATCCAAGTCATATCTACCCCACTAAATGAAACTTTGGTTCACTGTCTGCTGAAAAGATATGGTTAATCAGTTTAAAAATCTCATTAAGTTTATTAAACTCCAGAGTGGGGAATTTCACTGTACTTTTAGAAAAAAATTAATCAGGGAAGGTTAATTAATTAGAGGAGGAAATAGATCTCTGCCAAAACTACAAGCAGGGAACTTTCTCTATTATAGAAATAATAACTATCATTTACAGAAAGACTCTCTGACTGAAGGAAATTAGTCCAATTCAAGGTCTTTTTCCTTGACCCTCACCTGGTTTTAAGTCTGGGGGAGAGATGGCTTATGCTAATGAAAGCCAAAAATCAAAGTATCTTCTTGATGGATGAGTCTGGTCCTTGTTGCCATCTCCTTGCCATATAAGGAGATAGGAATGTACATTACCACCAATCCTTCCAACTGCGGGTTGGTGTTACAGAACAAGGGGGGGCCTGGGATGATATACTATTACCAAAAGGAACCCCACAGGTTTGTTATGTCTGCTGCTTTATAGGAAAGACATCTCTCAATGCCAGAGATTTGTGAAAAGGAAAGGAAATATTTATTTAATGCTATACAGACTTAAAGTAGTGACCTAATGTCTTCATTAAAATCCCAAAGTCCCTTAAAACACCCACAAACACACAGTCCTTCCTTCCCCTTTTGCCCAGTCTGGGGTACCGTATCTCAGGAAAAGAAATAGAAGTCTGTGGCTCAGGCAGTCCCCAGTTTCCCAGTAATCCGTCTGGGCTGGTAGGCCGCCCTTGGTTCCCGGCACCATCAGCTGTGTCGCCGGGATCTCTGCTAAAGCCAGGTAGTGGTTCCCCCTTCTAAAGCTGCGGGAGTCCCCACTCTGCCAAAACCGTGTGGTTCTCCCTCCATGTGGTTCTCCCTCCCACAATAGCTGTGAGGGTGGGGGGGGTCGTCACTCTGCCAAAGCCAGTGGTTCTCCCTGCCAGGGACCCAGCTGAGTGGTCCTCTCCTTACAATGGCTGCTATGTCTGAGTTTAAATAACCCTGCCAATCTTCCTCTGCAGCCCCATTTCTGACTCCTCCCACAATTGGCTACACTTGCCAGCACTCTCATATCCTTCCAGCTTTACTGGGCTGCCATCATGAGTCTGGGCAGGAGTCTGCCCCATATTATGGAGCCAATCATCTCCAAGCTCTCATGCAGGCACTGTAACTCGGGGGACCTGCCCCCCCCCCCCAGTTACATCTTGGTGAGGAAGTTACTTCCATCCCCCTGGCTCAGAGCATGGCCACAGCTACTTAACATATCTATGTAGCCAGTCAAAGGTTATAGATATGTTAAATGACCACACCCCAGAGGTTGGCTGCAGAGCTGTTGCTATGCAAAACAGCTCTCAATGGCCCTGCTCCATGTGTCCCCTCCCCCAACCCATACCTGGGGGGTGGTGAGGACATCCTAATATTTCCTGAACACCTTGAGTTCTGGGCCCCATTCCAAATCCCTATTTGGGATCCCCCTCTTGGCTGCACCCTGTTACATTGGTTGTCTGACAACCGGAATGGACCAAACAACAGAGGGGGTCCAGTAAACAGCTTCAGTAAAGACTGGTGTTCACAATCTGAATTCTTGATGACTTTGTTTCTACCTCACTTCATTCTGTGTCTTATTTTCCTCTCTGCTAACACTGGCTCTTGCACTTGCTTGCCTCCTTACCCCGCCGTTTGAGATTCCCCTGTCTCCGTGTTTCTTGCACTTTCCTATTCAATTATTCTGGCCATTGACTCTGTGTTACAGGTGCGGCCAAGGGGGGGACCCCAAATGGACATTTAAAATGGGGTCCAGGACTCAAGTGTTCATAAAATACTAGGATGTCCTCCCCCCCTCCCCCCCAGGTGTGGGTGGGGGAAAGGGACAAATGCAGCAGGCCCATTGAGAGCTGTTTTGCATAGCAACAGCTCTGCAGCCAACCTCTGGGGTGTGGTCATTTAACATATCTATAACCTTTGACTGGCTACATAGATATGTTAAGTAGCTGTGGCCATGCTCTGAGCCAGGGGGATGGAAGTAACTTCCTCACCAAGATGTAACTGGGGGGGGGCAGGTCCCCCGAGTTACAGTGCCTGCATGAGAGCTTGGAGATGATTGGCTCCATGACATGGGGCCACACCTGCCCAGACCCAGGATGGTGACCAGAAAAGCTGGAAAGGATAGCAGATTGAGGGCAGGTGTGGCCAAGTGTGGGAGGAGTCGGAAGTGGGGCTGCAGAGGAAGATTGGCGCGGGGATTTAAAAGCCCAGGCGTGGCAGCCATAGAGTGGAGAACATGCAGCTTTTGGCAGAGTAGAGGGCTCCCGCAGCCCTGTGAGGTGAGAACCATGCGGCTTTTGGCTGAGTGAGGACTCCTGTGGTCCTGGGGGAGAGAGGACCACATGGCTGGAGCAGTGGAGAGAGAACCACGCGGTTTTGCCAGAGTGCAGACCCCAGCAGCTCTGGTAGGAGAGGACTGCGTGGCTTTGAGGTGCTTCTTTTGGTCACGCAGCCTGGGAAGCAAGAGAGACTTTGCCTGGAAGAAGGGTGAAAGAACTCTTACCAGTAGGCCATGAGACGGTGCTGCATGGCTTTGGATTAATTGGAGATCCTGCCTGGACGGCGACATAGCTGATGGTGCCGAGAACCGAGAGAGGTCTACCAGCTGAGCAGGGATTACTGGGAAGAACCAGACACTGCCTGAGACTGGACTTCTATTTCCTTTCCTGAGATACAGTACCCCAGACTGGGCAGAGGGGGAAGGAAGGACTGTGTGCATTTGTGTGTGTTTTAAGGGACTTTGGGATTTTGGTAAAGACATTAGGTCACTACTTTAAGTTTGTATCGCACTAAATAAACGTTTTCTTTCCTTTTCACGAATCTCTGGCATTGAGAGATATCTTTCCTTTAAGGCGGCGGACAAGATGGACCTGAGTCTCTTTCAATAATAGTATCATCGTCCCGGGCCCCCCTTGTTTTGCTCTGTAACAACTGTACAGTCTCTGGCTAGGTAAGGGTCCTTGTAGGTGAGCCCAGCATCCACTCCTAGGCAATCTCTGTGAAGCAGGCTCTCTGAGGAAGAACCGGGCACTCCTGCCTGTCTTTGAAAGTCCTCTCGTGCACACTTTTCTTCTCTTCCTTCCCATTTCCTTATGACTGATTTATTCCTCCCCACCCCCTTTGAGGCTCTCTCTATAACAATCCATCCTTCACTTCACTATTACAATGTTAATGGCTCCTCTTATCCTCGCCCTCCAAAGTGGAAGTGGTAAGCACTGCTGTTTAACTCTCCTGATTGTGAATCCAAACCTAAGGAACTGATGTTATATAAATGTAGAGAACTACACGAAAAGTGTTCACAGGGTAGAAGCACCTGGGACTCCTGCCAGTAAGAGTAATGGTGAGAGGAGGTAGCAGGGAGGTCCTAGGGCTTGCCCTTCAATCACTTACCCAGAGAGGTTACAAAGATGCAAATGAAATGGATAATTTTCTGGTGAAACACAAGTTAACCAACCTGACTTGAGCAAACTTATAAAAAATAAAATAAAAAAAATGGAAAATTTTCAAAATTCATTTAAAAATAGGTGCTAGGATTAGTTACTATTGACACTTTTTAAACATTCAAAGAAGAGATATGGGTTCTATAAACTGTTCCATGGAAAAAACAGAAACAAACAAAACATCCATGGAATATTCCCAAATTGTTTTTTAAAATGGGCATATCCTTAAAAATAAAATCTGACCAAGGACACAAAGTTACAGTCATAGAACAATCTCCTTATGTATATAGATGTAAAAATAATAAAGTATTGGCAATCAAAACCTGGCAGTTTATTAAAAGAAAATCCCCATGGCCAAGTAGGACCTGTTCCAGGAATGTAAGAAGAGTTTAATATTAGGCTATCTATTAATATAATCCATCATGTAAAGAGGCCAAAGCACCACGCCCATCACATGATTACCTTAATACTTGCCAAAAAGTCATTTTAAACAATTTCACATCCATTCCTGATGGAGATTCTTAGTAAGCGAAGAACATTGCCCTTCTTTTACACAAGAAGGACTGTCTCAATTTAACTGTAGCATGAGCGGAAAGTCTGGATTTTGTGTAAAAGGGGGACTTAATGAATGATTTCATTGGAAATGGATTTGTCTTGAAGTGAAATTTTTAAAGCACCACCTTAGGTTTCTCGGGCTGAATGTCTAAATCTGCAGTGGGTTCCAGAGCGGCTTGGAATATAACAGAGCTGAGACCACTCCTCAGCACCAGCACAGCGTGCACTGACAGACCACGTGCCCTCGCAGCAAAGCATCGGTGGCACTGAAATTGAGTCAGGCACCAGTTCAATGCCTCCGCTAATACTTAACCATATTCTGGAAATTCTAATATAATATAGCTTTGTCCCTACCTACCTTGTTCCTCCCCCGCTTCCCCCAAAAGGGAGAGAATGAGAGAAGCAAAATTATGATTGTGGATTGTATGATAATTTAGTCTAATAGCTAACGTCTACTTATCATGCACCAGGTGCTATGGTAAGCACTTAGCGCATACTAAACTTAACCCTAATGACAGTGCTTCAGAAGGCATTCTTATGCTCACTACTGAACAAACAGTGACACTTAGGCAAGTAAAGGACAGAGGACTTGTTTAGTGGCACCCCAAAGTGGAATTCAGATATGGCTGTGTCTGACTCCAGAGCTGTGCTCCGAACTGGAAAGCCACACTATATTTCTTTACTAATGAATAAGAAATGTCATCTAAAATATCCTAGATTACAAAATTAATATAAAGCAAATTTCCTATGTCAGCTATAATCTGTCAGAAAATGTAAGAGATAGTTCTTAGGGGTGACCCAGAATATAAAATGCCCAGGAAGGAGTTAATAGAGAATTGGGCAGGGGTTCTTTGAAGAAAATTCTCAAGCATTTATGAGTGACAAAAAAGACATTTCAGTAACAAACTAAAAATATATACTATGTTCTTGGATGGGAAATCTAATTTTTTGTAAAGAGCTCACTAAAACTACCTTAAAAGTTTGATGCAATTACATTCAAAATATTATTTTTATAACTTGATGGAAAACCAAAAAGATGAGTTCAGCTAGATAAATGAATATTAACAATCCCAGGGGCGTACTTGTATTATGAATTATGCCCATTATAAAGTTATACTAATTAAAACATTATAATAGTAATGCAAAAATATAATGCACTAATAAAGGTAAACTCATTAGAAAGTAACAGATGATCCTAAAAGAGAACCTAGTACATGTTATCATTTATTACATAATAAATGTAACATTTCAAGTAAGTGAAAGAATAAGTTATTCAACAAATGGTTTTAGAAATATTATTTCAAAAGAGGTAGATTTTTTCATACCACATATCAACATAAATTCTAGATGGATTAAAGTGATAAAAGTGAAAATGTATATTACAAATCTAAAAAAAACACATTGGTTAATATTTAATCTCCTATGGTGGGGAAGACCTTTCTGAATATAAATCAAAAGAAGCAGCCATAGCTGAACACATTTGTGACATTTAACAACATAAGAAAGAAATCTTCTATGTCGAAAATGTAATAAAATTGAAAACAAATTTTAATTTGGGGAAATGTTAGCAACAGATGTGAAAGAGCATGGTTTTAATATTTATAAAGAATTCTAAAAAAATCACTAGGAAACGGATGAATGCTCTATTAAAATGTACAAGGACATGAATAGGTAATTCACAAAAGAAAGAGGACAAATAATTTGAAAAATTTTAAAAACAATTTTCAGTGAATAAATGTAATTAAAACAATAAGGAAATTCAATACATCTTTGTCCTTCAAATTTGCTGACTGAAATGGCTATCATACTGCAACTCAATAAAAAACAAGACAAAACAAAACAAAAAAAACAAAAGTGGGCAAAGGCCTTGAATGGACATTTCTCCAAAGAAGATACACAAATGACCGATAAACATATGAAAGGATGCTCAACATCACTAATCATTAGGGAAACGCAAATCAAAATCTAAGTGAGATAACATTTCACACTCATTAGGATCTAAAAATTAGACAACAGTAAGTGCTGGTGAGGATGCAGAGAAACTGGAAGGCATTTGAAATGCTGACAGGAATCTAAAATGGGGCTGCCACTGTGAAAACCAGAATGATGATTCCTGAAAAAATTCAACATAGAATTACCGTATAATCCAGTAATCCCACCTCCTGCTATCTACCTCCCCCCAAAAATGAAAGCAGAGACTTGAACAGGTACTTGTACACCCAAATTCATAGCAGTATTATTCACAATAGCCAAAACGTCGAAGCGACCTGAATGTCCACGGACAGATGAATGGATAAACAAAAGGTGGTATGTATCAATACATACAGTCAAATATTATTCAGCCTTAAAAGAGAAGGAAATTTGAACACATAACACCACAGGGATGGACCTGGAAGATTTACGCTAAGTGAAATGAGCCAGTGGCAAAGGGACACATGTGACACGATTTCTCTCACGTGAGGTACCCAGGGCAATCAAATTCAGAGAGACAGAAAATGGAAAGGTGGGGGCCAGGGGCTGGGGCGAGAGGAGGGTGGAGGGCTACTGTTCAATGGGGACAGAGCTCCAGTCCAGGGAGGAGTTCTGGGGACAGGTGGTGGTGACGACTGCATATGGTGTGAACGTACTTCATGCCACAGAGCGGTACACTTCAAAATGGCTAAAGTGGCATGTTTTATGTCATGTATACTTTACTACAAATAAAAACAAATGTGGGGGGATTGGAATTGGTGCCTGCATCGACTGGAGATCTGAAAAAGAAGGGAAGAACGAACTAGAAACAAATTCCTCGGGTATTACCTACCATCTCAGGTAGATAATAAAAGAAATCTTAGCATAGGCAGAAAATAAATAAATAAATTAGTAAATAAATAAATAAATTCCCTGGGAATTCACAATCACAGACCTGCCTTCTCATAGATTTAGGGCTCAAATTTTGATATGGGAAGCCCCCCCAAATGCAAAAGTAAGAAAATGAGGTTCTCAGTTAGTGAGACCCTTGGCAGAAGAAAACACTCTGGAGTGGAATACATTATTGGAAGAACTTATAGTATAAACATGTCCATTCACTCCAAATGAATTTATCGATTTATTGCAACACCAATCAAAATCCTAGCAGGTATTTTTGTGGAAATGGATTAGCTGATTCTAAACTGCACATAGGAATGCCAAGAGTACAAAATAACCAAAACAGTTTTGAAAAAGCAGAGCAAAACTGGAAGACTTAATCTGCCAGATATCAAAGCTTTTTCATAAAGCCTTTGCATTTAAGACTGTGCAGTACTGGTACAAGGACAGACAAACAGACCAGTGGGGCATTATAGAGACTGCCACATAAGTCGGGTATCTAGTCGCCTGATTCATGGCAAAGTTGGTGGTGCAGTGCAATGATGAATCTTGACACCTACCTAACACCATACCAAGAAACTAATTCCTGGTAGATTATAGAACCACCTGTGAAAGGCAAAACAAAAAACATTTCTAAAGAATAATATAGGAGAACACCTTCCCATCTTCGGTGTAGGCACATGTGTCATAAGTGGAACACGAGAGCACTGACAACTCTAAGGGAGGGCACTATGACACTGACTACATTAAATTCAAGTTTAGGCTGAGAAGAGAGAGGTCAGCCACACAGTAGAAGACATTTGCAGCACACCTGTCTCCCACAGTAGCTGTATTCAGAATATGGAAAGAATTCTTACAAACTAAAAAGGAAAACAGATCACATAATAGAAAAACAGACAAACGACTTGAACAACTACTTCACAAAAGAGGATATTACAGTCATAATAAACACAAAAACTGCTAAACTCAGTAGTCATTGGTGAGCTACAAGTTAAAACCACAGTGTGCTACCACTAACGACCCGTGAGACTGGCTAAAATGAGAAAGAGACAATGCCAAGTGTTGGTAGGATGAAGAGCAGGTGGAACTCGTATACATTGCTGGTGGGACTATGAGTTGGCAGAGGTATTTCAGAAAGTGGACAGTGTCTACCAAGGCTGAGAATATGTATGCCTTATACCCAGGGATGTTGCTCCAAGGTTTACACTCGAAAGAAGTGCTTGGCTGGCACTTCTAGAAGTTGTCTCAATTTTTTCCCCTTTGCCCTACTCCACCCATCCCCCCCTTACTACCACAGTCAGTTCCCACACTGCTGTCCATGTCCGTGGGTCACTCATACATGTTCTTTGTCTAGGCTCTTTCCCTTCTTCCCACCAGTATGTCCCTCCCCTCTGTCACTTTCAGTCTGTCCCATGTTTCCATGACTCGGGTTCTACTTTGTTCAGTTGTTTATTTTGTTTGTTAGATTCCTCTTATAGGTGAGATCATATGGTGTTTCTTGATTTATGTGGTGGTTATACACAGCAGGAGTTTGTTTTCTTTAAACTCATTAAGCTCTAATCTATAAAGTATGGAATTTCTAGAATGATGTCATACCTCCATAAAAGGTTTATTAAGGAAAAAAAAGCTATGGTAGAATTTTTCTTGAGGGCACTTTGTCAATGAGAATGAAAGACCTTAGAGGTGTTTATATCTAAACCTAGTAATTCTACTTCCCATGAAAGTAAGCATAAATACATAAAAAATATTGAGTGTACATTTTAATATTTTCAATGCATGAAAGCTGAGAAAGAACCTAAATATGAAATCAAAAGAGATTGATGACACAGATGTCATGTAACAGTGAAATAGCCTATTATGCCATCTTTAATATTCATGTTACTGGGTATTAACAGTGCAGGAAAACGGCTTATGTATAACATTAGGTGAAAAAAAAGCACACTGTGCATTTGCATATACACTATTCTAATTCTGTTACAAGCGTGCATGTGTGTAAAAGTACAAATGTATACAAAGGAAATCCAGCAAAAATTTTAACCACAGTTATGTTTGGTGGTTATGTGATAAATAATTTTTTCTTTACATTTTAATGTGCTTTCTAGTTTTCTACACTGAGCACTTATTACTTTTATAATCATGAAGACAACTTAGTAGGACACAGTCATCCTTGTAAATGCAACTGAATCTGAAAAACACCTAAGATTCTTTAGTAACGTGGATGGCAACAGCAGGTCATGTTTGCAGGAGCCATTTCTTTGAATTGGAGTATGAATGGAAAATAAAGAAGAAACAGTCGATACAAATGATTCCTTCAAGTACCTAGGTTGGAGGGGAAAGGATCTTGCTTTCTTTGACATTCTGCAATCTTTGTAGCCTAGACTAGTGTTTCTGAAACTTGGCTGCACAATGAAATCACTAAGGAAATATTTAAAAAAAATACTGATGCCTGAGACCCTCATTCAGTGGTTTCAATTTAGCAGGTCAGGCCTGCGGCCTGGACTCCCCAGGTGATGTGAATACAAAGCCAAGGTTACATTTTATCTAACCTTCTCTTCTGAGCACAAGTTAAATTTCTTAAAAATAGTTATATATATATATATATATATATATAGTACTAATATAATAGTAATATATGTTGCTATTTTAATATATATTATATATTATATGTTATTATATATTATATATACTTATTAATATACAATATATTAAATAAATAAATAAATAAATATATGTATGTATGTATGTATGTATTTTGCACTGGACGCAAAATAGGCAAATAGTTTGATGTCACAGAAATCTTTCCAGGAGATGCAGGGGATGCCTTCATGGTTAGGGATTTCTTCTCCCTAGCTTGAACAGTGGTCCAGGTTCAGAGAACACCATCCTGGAATGAGGGGGCCCCTTGTCCATGGTTCCAATGGGGCATTGGATGGCTTCTATCACCCTTTCAAAATCAAAGTCACATGTTGGTGAGTCTATGGCTTAACTTCTTGGGCATGCAAAATAGCTAAGGTGAAATCTCACTGCAATCACAGCATAACTAAAGTTCCAAAGGGAGGTAAACTCAGTTATATTATTGAAATACCAGTTTTGATTACTAAAATTCTTCTAACGATGATATTTGGGGTTGGCTAGGGACAGAAGTCATTTAATTGGAAGCAGGAAGAGAACATAAACATTTTAAGTTTACACATGCTGATAACACATTGGCTGCTTTGCATATGCTAAGGCCTCTCAAAAAAAATCATACCAATTTATTCTCATTCTAGAGATTAGGAAGCTGAGGCTCAGAGAAGTTAGGCAACTTGCCCATGGACATGAAAGTGCCAATTGATGAGCAGAGATTTGAATTCTTGTCTATTTGACCTCAAAACCTAGAATGCCTTCATATTACCGTAATGTGACCTTGGGTCATACAAGCATTGGCAAAAGGTATCCATAGCAAAAGTTTATATTAGACATTAGTGAGATTTCTATGTTGTCAATAAGTCAGTAGGAGGAAAGACCTTTATTGAATTAAGGGATGCTGAAATGTGACTTTTTTTCTCAGTGTTCAATATTCTCCGTGAAGCCCTTAGAAAATAAATGAGGTTGTGGTTTTTCTGGAATAGTCAGTGGGAAGACAGAAGGCTGAGGCTCATCAATAGCTCTCAAACTCTTTCAACTCAACTGATTTTATGACAAAGAAAATCATATAAACTACATTACCACCGTGTTTACAGGAATTTGCTCTGAGGAAATTGTACTGGGGTATCCAAAGTTCAAGACGGGGTTCTTAGGCAGGGTATTGCCAGAAACTAGTGTAATCCTAGGCAAGCCACCGTCTCCCTCTGGGCCTGGGTTTATGCAAGAAAGAGTATAATGGGGAATGTTTAAATAAACTTTGAAGGCTGGAGACACTTTATTGATCTGATATAAGCTAATGCTCCATCCCCAGATGACGCACATAGGCATGTACCTGCACAATTTGGAATGCTTTGGTTGTTCATGGATCTTCCAAAAGCCATTCATGAACCCCCAAAGAATATAGTGTATTTTTCTGACTGCAAGACGCGCTCCCTCCTCAAATTTGGGAGGAAAAGCGGGGTGCGTTTTATAGTCCTAATGTAGCTTACCTGGCTCGCTGTTGAGGGGGGGCAGCTGTTGAGGGGGGTGGCAGAGGAGCAGGGTCACAGGTTATTAAATATCTTACCACATTTTTTGCTTCAAAATTTTTTTTCCTATTTTCCTCCTCTAAAATGTAGGTGTGTCCTATGGTCCTAAAAATACAGTACTAACCCTTGATTTAAACACCTGGAATATGTGGTAATGGGATTGTACTCTTGTTTAGAAAATGCTCCCTTACCTCTTAGAGATGTGACCTGAAATAGTTATAGATGAAATAAGTTGATGTCTGGAATTTGCTTTACAATGATCCGGTGTGTGTGGGAACGGGTACTAGATGACGCATGATGGTCTATGAATTGAAAATTGGAGGCCAGGTGACTAGGTACATGATGTTTCTTCACACTGTTTTCTCTATTTTTGTGTATGTTGGAATTCTCCACCATTAAATAATTTTATACTGTAAAAGTGATCTATAATTTAAAAATACCTGGAATAGATGATCATTAGTGTTTCCAATTCTGATATTCCACGATTTAGCATTCCAAAGCATTTGCAAGGAAAGGTACTTCTGGAAACATTTGATGTGCTCAGGGCATTAAATCAGTGTCATTCCTCTTCTAACGAACCCTCTGGACTAAGTGGTTTGTGTGGCCCCATTTTCCAGATGATTCTGTGATATTCCATTCAATTACTTCCATAAATACACTTTCGGAGAAAGGGCAGCAAAGCCAAAAGCAAAGAAACTAGACAAGAATTGGTCTTTAATTATTTTGTATGATAACGTGGCTCAGTTCACTTTCAAATATTTCTTAAGAAGACCAAACTAACTGTTGTAAGTAACTTCTGGTGATGCATAAAATACTTGGTTAGGACGTTGGGTGAAACAGGGCGTGTAAAAGTTACCGAAGCAGCAGGGACAGTTGTGCAGTGGCTGAGAACTCAGACTCCAGAACAGCCCCACTGGGTCCCTGTCCTCATGGTGTCACTCAACTAACTAGTCTGGGTAAGTCATCTAACCTTTCTGGAGCCCCACTTCCCTACCCTTAAATACCAGCACCAGTGCCCTCAGAAGGTGACTGTGAAGAGTCCAGGTGTGCCTGATATGCAGCCAGAACTCGGTAGAAGATGCTCACCATTGTTCTCTCAGTTGCACAAATAGAAAGAAGACATAAGTCAAAGATCGTCAGTGGTTGCCTGTGGATTGTGTGTGACCAAGGGGCTATTTTCTTCTCTTCTTTATTTGTGTTTGGACCTTTCAAATTTGCTACTCTTATAATCAGAGGAAAAAAGTGTGATTAAAAAGGTATTTTTGAAGTGTGTCTTGAGAAAGTTTAGTGCCTGTGCTTGTCACACTCCGTATTTGGACAAATGGGCCACTTCAGAGGAGCAAGGTGGGATGATCACTAATGTCTCACTCACACATTCCTCACCAGGCTCTCCTCTGTAGAAGGATTCTTGTCAATGCCAATGAGCCTTTCTCTGCCCCCCTTTCTCGCCATCCTGCCTCCTTATTACACACTCCTCCATACCAGAAGTTCGCCCGTGGGAGGGGCATGGACCCCTTGGAGAACATCACAAATGCTATGCCCAGAAAAATTCATTCAGGCACACTATTTTGTATTCAGTTTCCTGGGGTTCATGTCATTCCCGTCTCCCCCCACCCTGCAACCTAATGCATAGCCCATCACGACTGATTCAGAGCACCTAAGCCATGACAGCACATTTAGGAATGTATAAACACACTTCAGGCATGTTTGAGAAAAAGCAACGCTTACAAATCTAAAACCATAAGCCAGATAAATTGGTGGGTAATTACGGGTATTGCATAGGTAGTTTTTGCTTTGCCACATAATTTACATGAGATCTATAAATAGCAAGCTCACGCGGTGTGCTTGAATCATGTCGCCGTATAGCCAAATGCTAAGCTCTTTCCAGAACACACCTACCGCGGAGCAGCAGGCCACATTCAAAAAGTTCAATGCCAGCCTCCCTCTTGAGTTTGGCTACATTCGTTTCTATAACAGCACTCTAGATGACCTTTGAAATGGCCACTAACTCATATCACTTAGGTGACTGATGGTGAAGGATGGACAGCGAGACACCCCGAAACTTAGGGAAGGAGGAAAGGTGGTCGGTGTGAGGCTGCTTTGGAGTGGACCATTTGATGAGACAGATGCATGCTCCTTTTCGCAGGTAGGAAAAGGAGAAACATTGATTCCTGAGACTATACCAGGGTGGGCTTTAGGTCACCTCACCCATTCCTCACAAGGACTGGAAAGTGAGGCTTTGGCCCTTTTCCAACTGAGTTTTAGAGAAGTTGGCACACATGCCCTCGGTCAAACATTTATCAGAAACAATTGAATTAAAATTAAAATAATGCAAAGCTCTCTGCCTTGGATAACCATCTAACTCCTGGAGGCTGGGACATATATGACGCCTGGTGTCACTGGAACTGCAAGGCCCTGAGCTTTGATTTTGCTCCTGCTGATGTGTCAGTGGCTTCCCGGGGTGTGTGGGGAGGGAGGGGACTTTTCTTTGCCCCATCTGGCCTGCTCTCCAAACTGGCACCCCTCTTTCCTTCACTCTTATTCAGGGACTCCCCCCTCCCTCCACCCAAAAGGTGGTGGGGGAACTCACTGGGAGATCTGCATCAACAGCCAGGAACCTAGCACTTTTTAAAAAGCCATAAAAGTACAAACTCCACCTTACAATTTTCACTCCAAATGGCATCCCACTGCCAGCAGCGGCATTTTACTTGATCTTCTTCCAAGCTTTCCAAGCATGTGCCTGGCAGCCACAAGAGTTTCAGAGTAACAGTGACAGGCGAGGTGCAGCGGGATCGGTTTTGTGCATGTGTGTTAGTGTAACTCTCATTGAAGCAAATGAAAGTTCTTGGAGTATTAACTTCCACCAGAGAGGCATCCACTTCCCCGCGATCGCGGCATTCCTCATCGCCTAGTTTTTCTAAAATAAGCGGTGTCCGAAGTTAGGGATGAGCCCTGCTAAGCAAAGGGTCTATGAGACCCTTGGGACACAGACCACTCTTTTCCCGCCCGTAAATGCCCTGTATGCGGTAAGCGTCTGGACACAAACAGGCAAAGAACAACCAAGCTACCACCACCTAAGAAATCGATCGATCTCTGAACCCAGAGTCCAAGTGAATTGCGTGTGCTCGCGGGGTGGAAGCCCAGCGAAGCCTTGCGTGTATGGGGGCGAGGAGGCTGGGTCCATTCACAAGGTCCAGCACCGTTAGCAGAGAGTCAAGCCGGACATTCAAGAACGAAGGGAGGAACAGTTCTTGAACCCTGGTCGACTGGGGGGCACGTTTCAGCCTCCCGCACCAGCGCCAGTTCAGAGGGAACAAAGGTGGGCAGAGAGAGAGAGGGGAGAGTTTTGTGTTCTCCTGGGGCAAGTGTGCTCGGTACCTTGGATTCCTGGCTGCTGGTGGATGCCGGAGAGGGCGGCTGCTCGGCGCTCGCTGCCTCCTTGGGCAGCCCGTCCACGCCGTCCTCGCGGGCGCCGCTTGGAGGGATCATCGTGGCGGCGCGGGAACGGTGTTGGGCTCCCAGGGGAACAGCCAGGCTCGCCTTCCTCGGTGCGTCCTGTCCGCCGAGCGCTGGGTCGCTCAACTGCGGGTCCCAGGGACTCCCATCCTCGCCGAGGAACCCACAGCCCTCCGCCGCCCTCACCCCCGCCCGGGCCCTGCCCACCGCCCGAACTCCGGCGGGTAAGGGAGAGTGCGCCCCGCCCCGCCGCGCACGCTGCCACCTCGCTGGCAATCGAACAGTCGTGACTGCCACCCGGCAGCGGGTGAGCGGGCTCAGGCTCGGGCTCGCTTGCCCTGGAGAAGCGGGAGGCGGGGAGGCGGCTCCAGGCGGGGCTGTGCGGCCAATGCCAGGGTGGCGAGGGCAGGCAGAGGCCGCGCCGGAGAGAGCCAACGCTGGGGGCTGGGCTCACACCGCACCGCACCAGGTCGGGGTGAATCTTTAGAAGGAGTAGAGAAAATTCAGACCAAACCCCGAGTGAACAGAAAACCCGTGCATGATTCAGCCCGGAGGGGACCACCTGCAACAACTCCCTCCTGCCTCACCCTAAGCAACAGCGGCTCCATCGGAGGCAGTGACTTAGCTGAGTTATTTATAGGGTTCAGTGACGAGGATCGGGAATCAGAGCTGGGGTTCCCCCTATTCAGCTTTGGACTAAAACAGAGAGACAGTGCGATGCGCTTGTGTCCTCACTTTGCTGTGCATTTCCGTGCGAACCCCCTTAACGCTTTTCATCTTGCTGAACCCTCAAGCCCACACTATTGGGCTAAGTACTGCCACCTTCTCGTTTTATAAAAGAGACAACTGAGGCTTGGGGGAGGCTAAATACTGTGCTTCAAGTCACTAAACAGTAAATGGTGGGGCTGGAATTGGAACCTATTTTTGCTTTAAAATCCATGCTTTTCGGACTGTGGAGCTTCAAATCTAGGCCAGACCTTCATAGCTCTGCAGCCAGGACTGTTCACAGAGAGACAGGCCATTCTGCTTCAGCAGATTGTTTGGAAACACAGACGTGATCCCATCATGTAAAGGGCAGAAGGATCCAGTATTCTTTGAAAATACAACCTCTACCTAGGGAAAGGAAATGCATCTGGATATTTAAAAGACTTAAAAAAATTAATACAAAACTCCCTCCTTAATTTTCTAACAGGTAATTGTAAACTTAAGTTCATATGTTCTTTATTAACAGCAAATGTTTGCAAGACCAGCCTCACGGGTATGGAACTTTGTGACATGAGGCACTTGGCTTAATGCTCTTCTTTTGCCGTCTTGAAATTTTAAATAATTTTTCCACAAGGGGCCCTGCATTTTTATTTTGCACTGGACCCTGTGAATGATGTGTCTGGTCCTGTGTGTTTGCTATAGCTCATGTTCTTTGGAAAGAGCCTATTACTTTTTCCACCCTGGACATCAGTTGAAAGCTCCTCTTCTGATTGACAGCCTCTTTCTTACTGGTCATTTGGCTCTCAGAGTACTCTGAATCCCACAGTGACCTGGAGCCTCTCATTTGACCAGGCTGGAATGGCTCACCCAATGGCCATGGCTTTTTCCTCCTAAAAACCCAATTCCTATTGTTCAACAGAGACCACATTCTAACACCCAAAGTCACAACAGTAGCGAACAGAACATACAATGGCAGGAGCAGCAGTCTCAACCCATCTTTACCAAGCCTCTCTCCTGGACGGTGTTGTGCTAGGAACTAACGATTCAGCAGAGAGAAAACATAGATTGAGTCCATTCTCCTGGAACTTAGAGCCTCGTGAGGGAGACTCTAAGTTCCAGGTGCGTAGGCACATGTACAGACATTTCTCATGAACTGTGACAGGCAAATGTACAGGCCTCGAATGGGTGTGTACAGACACGAAACCTAATCTAATGTGAGGCCAGAGAAGGGTTTTCCGAGGAAGTGAAGTCCCCAGGGAGTACGGGCAAGTCCAGTCTTGGTGGGCAAGCTCATTGTGACAACAAGGTATGTCTCATCCTTGGATTTGGTTTTCTCTAAGAACTCAAGAGCAGCTGTAAGATGCCACCCTTTGTTTTAGTAAATGCTTAGCTCTGATAAACAGTAGCCAATAAATTTAAACGTTGGACAAAATTTCCCTGAAGGAAATTTTAAAGAAGCTAGTATGTCTTTTCTCCTCACATACCCTGCTCTTATAACAGAAATCCTTGGTCTGATAAGGAATAGTTACCTTTCTTAGGAAATTGTGGAATTACCTGTAGTTTCCAAAACTGATCCAGGCTTTGCTCCTGTGTTTCTTTCTCATAAATCCCTTTCCACCTCATTTCTTTTTTGTTATCTAGCTAACAGGTCTTATTCTTCACAACAGATCTCCAAACATTTATTATTCTTGGAATCTCCTTCCTTAATCCCATTAGTCTGATTTAAATTCCCAAATCCTGTTCTCGTGGCAACCTCTCCTAAGTGATCAATGATGAAGCTGCATGACCTCCTGCTGGGCTATGAACTGCACTGAGGCAGGGACCATGTTGCGTTCTTCTTGTTTCCTTGGCCCCTGGCACAATGCTTGTTCCCTAGGTGGGGAAAGGAGACTGCCCTTGTAGCCCCCTGAACCTCAAAGTGGCCTCGGCATTAGTTGCTCCAGGTGCCCTCCATCCACTGACTAGAGAAAGACACTGGATGTTTCTAGAAAGCAGTGGGATTTCAAATTACACAAGGATTTTGTCTTTGTTGAATGGAGAGGATCTTAAACTGAGAGTCATGGTGGTCTGTGCATTGGTTTGCATGAAGGTGAAAGGTCTCTGATGAGGACATGAGGTTCACAGCTCGTCTCTGGGAATAATAGGAGTGGAAATGGACAGGATGCTGCTTTGTCTGAGTCTGTTCGGGGAGGGCTGCTGGCAGAGGTGGATGGCACTACGTTAGAGTAGTATGCCTTGAGGCTTGGGTCACACACTGCTGCTTTGGGACTAGATGACCATGCTGATTCTAAGTCCAGGAGGGATGAGAGTCCTTTCACATTGTCCTGAAAGTCAGCCCTGACCTGTTACTAAAGGGCCATTGATATATCGATAGTGTGCCCAGAGAACAGTGAAGAGGTCTGATGTTCTTCACGTACTTGAGGTCAGTGGATGGTTGGACAGCAAAGTGATTCCCAGAGGGCTCGTGATAAAGCATGGACGTCACTGAGCAGAAATGCACTTTTTCATGGCCCCATGTGGGGTATCCTCTAAGGGATCCTAGTTAAACTGTGGGCGAGGCCTCACGGCAGACTGGAGATCCTGCATTAGCAGCTGTGGTAACATTTTAGCTATGGCGGTCAAGGTGACTTCATTTCCACTGTAGGCTGGTGACACCTGGGGAAAATTCAAGTTGCAAATAATTATCCTAAGTCTCAAGTTGGTATCAGGACCCTGTGATTTTTGTAGCTTCCTTTTGTGGTTCATGTCACTCTGGTTGCTGGCTAAATATCAAGGCAGAAGTGTGAGGGGTATAACATATTATCTTTATAATCTTGAACTGGAAGCTCCCACTCCTGGCTCATTTACTCATTCACTAATTTGTAAAAAGGGCAAAGCCCTTCTCCTGATCACAGACAGCTGCCCTTTGCCGTAACACTGCTCAACAGAACAGTGCATAATGCTTTCACCCTCCTCTTATTGCTTTGTTCCAAATATGGATAGGAGACCAGACTTTTATCCTATGGACTTTGGCTCTTCTTCTAGAGCCATTTGGTAAAAAAGATATTAATCAAGATTGCTTCACTAAAATGGCCATACTGATGAAGGGTACAAAAAGACCAGCAAGGAAAGGGGAGACAAAAAATCATGAGCATGTCCAGGGGATGGAGAATTGGAAAGACTAACAGAGAGAGGGTCTCAGAGGAATGGTCCTCAAAGTCAGATGCGTCAGAGTCATCCTGGTAATGAGACATGAGAAGAGCATAGGGTTTGGAAATGACATTGTTGATAATAATGATAGCTTACATGTATTGGGCTTCTACTATGCTCTAGTATATTTTCTATATGCTATTTAATTGAATTTCTCCAAAATCTTAACAAGGTAAAGAAAATGATCAGAGCCTCCACAATGAACACGGAAACAAGGATTCGAACCCAGATATATTGTATTTCGGGATCACATTTTGGCCACTCTGCTCTGCTGCCACCCCCACTTCGACAATGGCAGAACCCAGAGCTGGTGAGGAGGTGGCAGGCCTGAAAGGAAAGAGCTAGAGCCCTAGTAGAAGATACAGAGACAGTCCTCAAAGAATGAAGGGGTGGCTGCTCCATTCTTTCATCTTAAGAGTAAATAATAGCTAGATCTAACTTTGAAGGTGATTGGCAAGAAGTCAAGACAAACTAAGCAGGAGGCACCAGCCAATGCCATCCAGCCTGTAAAACACGGTAGGTTGGGGGAAGTTGGGAGCAGGGGGTGCATTTCAGCATTAGCATCACCTTCTGGCAACCTTGCCTTGTGGGCCTGCTTTCAGACCCCGACAAACTAAGTGCTTTGCCCACAATCGTAAGCTAACAACAACTATAACACAGTAATAACAACAACACAATGATGGCCTTACTTTCAGCAACCCTTAATGCCAGACTGCAGTCCTCACAGCAACTCAGGACTGGCCTCTCCTCAGCCTCAAAGCTAACTTTAATTTGGGAACTGATATTGTCAGGATGTGAGATCCCGCGTAAGCATCCTTAACTTGTTTTTCAAGTACCAATCACTAGTAATGACGGCAAGCATAATAGAAAAGTGTGTTTGAGCAGCACTGTTTCACTGCATGGAATTACCTCCCACCGGAAATACCTAGAAAAAGTGAGCAGGACCCAAACCTCAAGTAGCTGCTTTCTGGGTAAAATCTGGCTCTCTCCTCTAAAGAGAAAATTCATGGACTTGCAAGATAGAGGGGACTTGAATCTTTATTCCACATTTAATGAAAAGGCTGTGAACCTACATTCTAAACATCCCAGCTCTTCATTTAAAAGCAACAAGATATTAGTTGATTTATTTTTAGTTTTTTTAAAAAGATTTTATTTTTATTTATTTCTAGAGAGAGGGGAAGGGAAGAAGAAAGAGAGGGAGAGAAACATTAATGTGTGGTTACCTCTCACGTGGCCCACACTGGGGACCTGGCCTACAACCCAGGCATATGCCCTGAATGGGAATCAAACTGGCAACCCTTTGGTTCGCAGGCCGGCACTCAGTCCACTGAGCCACACCAGCCAGGGCTAGATAATTGATTTGCTTTCTCTCAGTCTCGGTTTCAAGTCCAAAATGGGATAATAATTCCTACCTCATAGAATTTCTATAAGGATTAGAAGATGAAATGCCCAGGCATGATATTATTATTGTTATCATCATTAATCATATGATTTTGGTCAAACTTATTTGGTTTAAATTAGATTTCCTGTTCATTATAGCCAAATGTCTATATAATATCTACATTTCCAAAACTGTTAATAGCTCCTATTAACTCTGGAGAGCTTAGAAGCAGCAAATGCCAAATTTCTTATAAATTTTGGACCTGTGACTAGTAATTAGCATTTAACTTTACATGCCCTCCTCTGTGAGTTTGGGGTAACAGTCCAAGAGGCACAAGAGCAGCCCACTCTGGCACTTTTGCTGCTCAGAAATGCCTGGTCTGTTCCCTCTCCCAGCTTTGGTACTCACGGCTGGTGTCTGCATCTGAGAATCCCACTGTTATCTCCCGTGGCCAGCTCTCCTCTGGTTTCGGATCTCAGTGCCTACCATCTGAAAACATCCATTTCTTTCTTTTCTTCTTTGGTGTCCCTCCGAATACAAGCTCCATGAGGTTGAGGGCCTTCTCTTTCCTCTTCATCATCTACCTTGGATGCTTAGGTGCTCATATGATTGGTGTCCTCAGTGACTATTTATTAAGTGAATGAAAGATAAGGTGTCAGTGCTGGAGAGGAACTTACAGGTCTAATAGAAAACTGTTTTGTAGAAGGTAAAATTAAAACCCACACAGGTTAACTAATTGTACAAAGTCAATTGATAAATGGCCCGATGAACCGTGTTTATTTACCTACTCAGCAATCCCATTGGTCATTGCTTTATTCAGCTTTGGAATACATGGCTAACTTACTAGCTGCACGATTTTCTTTTCTGAGCTTTCAAATTTATTATGATATTATGCATAGCATTTCTAGATACTCTTTTCCAAAACAGGCACTTTCTCATTATTCAAGCAGTATTCAAAAAGAATACTAAGAAATTAAAAACCTCCCCAAATTCCATAACCTCTAGGCAATAGCAATTAGCTTTTTGGTAAGCCTTCTTTTAGAAGTGCATGCATATATGAGTATATTTTAAATTATATATATTTACATAAAAATGATCTCAGGACACTAGGTGTTTTGTAACTTCCTTTCCCTTCAATAGTATGTCATAGAGGTAGTTCTGTATCAGTAAATGTAAGTGTTGCTCTGGCCATGTGGCTGAGTTAGTTGAGTGTCGTCCCATACACCAAATTGTAGTGGGTTCAATTCCTGGTCAAACACTTACCTAGTTGCAGATTCGATCCCTGGTAGGGACACACACAGGAGTCAACTGATCGATGTTTCTCTCTTACATCGATGTTTTTGTCTCTTCCTTCCTCTCTTTGATATCAATCAACATATCCTCAGGTGAGGATTACATAAATAAATAAAGTATACATGATCTTTTTTTGAGTGTGTTTTCCACTGTATAGATGCTCCATAATTTATTTATGTATTATTGTTTATGCTTTTTGCTAGGAACTGTTAGAGAACAATTAAGAACTCATTACCTCTTTTATTCCTAAACATCAACCTGGCAAGGCACTATCCTATTAGACCCATTTTGTACATGAGGTCACCGGAAACTTGAAAAGCATTATGACTTCCCTGGTGGGATATGGTAAGTGCAGAGTGGAAGGTCCAGCCCACACCCTCTGACTCTACGCCCCAGGCTCCTCACAATGGAAGCAGACAGTAAAACTTAGAGAGCAGGGGAAGGATGGGGTCCACTGAGTAGAGAAGATATTGGAGGAGGTTCCAGTGGCCTCGGAAAGGCAACTACAACTTTCTCTGGAAGGAATTTTGAGCAGAATATGCAGCGTCAACACAGACATAGAGGCGTGCTTGTGTAGGAGATGTTCAGGTTTGATTCTTACAGCACCACGATCTCTTTTCTTTGTGACTTTTACTGATGCGTAGACAATGCTTACAAAAAAAGGGAAAGGCTGGAGCCAGAGAAATTCTTTGAGTGATAGTGTTAGGTACTTCTACAAGTGATCGATCAGAAGAGCTGGATCTGTCAGCCTGAGAGGGACAGTTTTAGTTAGGTACAGAGGGAAGAATAAAAAGCATCATACAGATTTCTGGAGGTTTAAATGGGTCACAGATTAAGAAAGGGCCAGTGTACAGAGAGTTCTGTCAGACACACAGGATCGTCACACCTGGCAGGCAGATACAGGGCACTCCCGTTTCTTAAGAGGCAGGACCCCATTCTGCATAGAGGGTCCTAAAATTCAAACACACATCGTCACTTGCACATTTACAATCTCTAAAGGATTATGAACATTCAGCTTGTTTGTTGTTATGTATCTTAAGTGACATCACTAGAAGTGAGTAGTAGGACTGACTCTCAAAACAGAGAACAGGAACTCGAGCCAAAACGGGTAAGAGTTTCCACGCTCTATCTGTAAATCTTTGCACTTCCTTCTCAATAAATGTGTTCCAGAACCTTGTAGATTTATGCTGGGGGCAAACGAATCTCAAATCTTCTCTGTACAGTGTTTTCCAGGGAGGGGTTATGTCATTGCTTTCTCCTTCTGCCTTCTGTAGCCCTCTGTGTTGCTCCAATAACTTACTTGGCAGTACAGAGCCATCCGTCAGGCCCTTGACAAGTGGCCTGGAAAAGATGACTCAGGCCTTAAGCTTCAAATGCCATTGTCTTCCCTCCATGGCTGAGAAAAACTTACCCATAAATCATGGACTTAGGAAACATACCTGTTTCATCTGCCTTTATCATTGCAGAGTTGGCCAGAAAATAGGGATTTTTGCCTCTTCTCTTAACAGTGATAAGTTATCAGACTTGGGGTACAGTGGGCAACAGTATCCATGGGGTTGTGATTCAGACAGACCAGAGGTGGTTGCTGGCTATATCTCCATCCCATTTGTTCCTCGAAATGCAAGCTGCTGCAATGCCCAAGTCTACCAAGCAATGGTCTAATGCTTTAAGGAAGCCATTTACCAAGTCGCCATGGCTTGTTGCTTCTACCCCTTGTGTGGTGGTGGGAGGGAGGAGTTACTCAGCGTAAGGACATTGCATATATATACAATTGTATATATATAATTGTATATATTGTATATATATTGTATATATTGTATATAATTGTATATATACAATTGTATATAATAAGGTAGAGATGTCTAACTAAACAAAGTCCTTATTTTATTTGCTGATTATCAACAGTTGCTGACACCTGCTCCGTACCAGATACTTCATTAGTTCTAGGCAGGTAGAGACCTGATTCCCTGCAGATTCCCTGCACCAATGGCAAATTCAACTTAGCAAGGAAGGCAGAACTGAGGACAAAATAATGACCATAAGTTTGAAGAGTGGGCCTTAGTAACCAGGGGAGGAAAGAGCTCATTTTACTGAGGAGCTAGGGGAAGGTTCACCAAAGGCAGAGATTTAATATTAACAGGTAAGTAGCAGTTTTCCAGAAGGAAAAGAAAAAGGTCATTCTGGGCATCTTAAGAAAGATATATGTCTCTGCTTTTATTATCTGTGTTTATTTATTTTACTATTGTTACTTTGGGGTAGTAAAGGGACCTAGATATGTCATCATTATTTCTTTCCATTCCCCTTTTATCATTTTAATTCATTTTACTAATTGCCTCAAATATAACCCAATTCTCCCTCAAAATTTCCTTTTTTCAATGACACCCACTATAATGTTTTAAATATATATATCTTTTAGATATGTATGGATATTTGTATGGATATATGGAAAATATGTGGAGTGCATTTGTGTGTGTAAATGTTTTAAATTGCATAAAACATTATGCTGTAGCATATTTCCTCTTTCTAACTTATTTTAGGAAAACAGTTTGATTTTTTAAAGCTACATTAAAAGTAAAATATGCAAAGATCATTTAAAGTGGATGAAGACCCATGCTGTTGAATGTATTATCTTTCATTGCTGAACAGAATTGGACTGTATGAATCTGCCAGAGTTTCTTGAATCCATTGTGCATTGATGGACTGTGAGGTTGTTCCCATTTTTTGCTTATAACGACCAGGGCTGCTTTGACTCTTCTCGAACGTGACTGTGGGTTAGGCTAATGCCTAAGCATGAGTTATGGCTGCCACTTGTTTTCTCCATCGTGGATACTGCATTATTTCTAATTTTATCTCTCTGGCTTTATTTGCATTTCCCTGATGACTAACACAGTTGAGCACCTTCAGGCGATTTAACTCCTACTAGAAAAAAAAAAAAGAAATCTAATTTTTTAGATAATCTGACTGGGTAACCTATTTCTAAGTACATGAACAATTTCCGCTACGTTTGCTTTTTCATGATACTGAAACTTCCAGATTCCTGTATTTTCCTAAAAATCCTTAGGAACCTGGAGAAGCCATTATTCTGTTTGCAGAGTCTTTTTCTCTATTTTCCACTGCTTATTCTTTCTTCTTGGGACTTACTTTGCCCTGATTCCATATCACATAGTCCCAAAAGTTTGGGGTTAGAAGTGATCTCAGAAAGGTAATCAGTCTATGAGAAAACTGAATGGGTGATTCATCTCTCTCCAAGGTCATCCAACCCTCTAACCCTAGTTATTCCACTAAGTGACAATCCTGCCTTTTTAAAAAGACGTTCTCTTAGTAGGCAATCTTGAACTCCTCAACCACATAGGCTTCTTCTTATTATTTTTAACATTGCTTTTCTTTGTCTTAAAGATTTCATTTATTTATTTTTTTAGGGAGTGTACAGGAGTGTGAAAGAGAGGGAGAGGAACATCAGTGTGTGGTTGTCTCTTGCACACTCCTACTGGGGACCTGGCCCACAACCCAGGCACATGCTCTGACTGGGAATTGAACCAGCAACCCTTGGGTTTTCAGGCCGGCACTTAGTCTACTGAGCCACACCAGCCAGGGCCCAGCTAGGCTTCTATTACAGGAAATAGAGGAAAGAAGGACCATGAACCAAGCACCGGTTGAGAAATGGAAAATTAAGAATTAAGAAAGATTGCTTTTGGGAGGTTTTTGGAGAACATTTTTTTTAAACTACATATACTTCTTGCTTCATGAAATTTCCATTTAGAGGCTACATTGTTATTTTCTTACATGTTGTCCATACACATTCTTCATGGTATGTCCTCTTGGGGGTGCTCAGCCACTCACATTATATTTGTGGGGAGATGTAAATGACTGGCTGGATCATTCTCAATTGTTATGATACATAACAAAGGAATTAAAAGAGAAATTAGTATATGGAAACAAAGTTTTAAAGGAGAATTCAAAATTAAAGTTATTTTTATTGAGCACCCTTTAATGTGGACCAAGTCATGATTCCCAAATTTGGGAAATCAGGCTAATTATAAAATGATCACTGACCATAGACAATGACAAACCTTGAAAATCGAAGTTGATTTCATCACAGTATCTAAGGGAAGGATACTAAAAGCTCCTGAACTTCCTCAGCACATGGACTGCCAGGAAGGTTGCCTAGGGGTATTGTGACAAGGAGAGTCAAGTGGCTACTCCTGTTTTCTAGAAAGAAAACCCTTAGAAAGAGGATCATTGTGAAAAATCAGTGAGAGAAAAGCACTCTCACACAAAGAACATTACAGTTGTGGAAAATGATGGGCAATGTGAAAAAAGCATTTTATATATGAGGAATGTTTGACTAAAGCCACAGATGTGACTACGTAAAGAAAAAGCAGGTACCTCAGAAAAGAGGGGTAATCTATAAACCTCACTCATTGGAAATTATAATAGGTTAGTAGCATGAAACTAACACACACTAAGAGAGGCCTCCATCGTTTAAACATCCACGTGACCATTCACAACAATGGCAGTGACTTGCTATAGTTTTTCCAGAATGTTCTAATGTAACTCCTTAATACCTTTCTTTCCTTTTTTATGCTACTCTGTCTGATGAATGGCTTCCATTCAATATTCCCTCACCTTTTATATGCATTTTTCTAAATTATTTTTTCCTCCAAAAGTATTAGTTTTCCCCTATTAGAAGCACATGTCCAATATTACTTAACCCTTTCAACAGAACACTGATAGAGTAACAATATCTCATATTACAATTCCCCATCCTAAACCACACAAAATATGGATTAGCCATGCCTTATTTTCTGTGGGTCACCATCTCTAAACCAGACCTAATTGCTGAAAATGGATGCACTATATTTTTACCTATTCCTTGGTTCCATTCTTCTAAATGTTATTATAACCTCCCCACAACTTCCCAATATGGTTTAAAAGTGCTGTGCCATTTTTTCTAATTTAAAATTTTATTGATTCTTAACCTATTTGGGGGTTGAATGGCTTATTTCCTTATTTTCATTTTATTTCAATGTGCTCTGGACTGTAATGAGTAAAGTCTGATTAGGATCATTACAAACAGTCCAGACTGCTAGGTGGGAACAGAAACAACCAGTGATTTAGACAGTCTGTGACTCACTGGTTTCTCTACTCATAATCTCATGTCATTTTCATTATAGGCACTGCCACACTCTAATTCCCATGTTTGCAATGTTCCTTCTATCATCTGTCACTCTTACTTTTCATTGGTTACCAGATCTGGGGTTGACCCAGGCAAAGAACATCACTCTAGGTAGATGATGCTTGCATGTTGCATTCTGCAGATGTGTCCAGGCACATGAATCAATCACATTTCCCTGGTAATTGTGCTCAAATTCAGGATGCATATCCTGAACTTAGCTCCTCTTTCTTTTTGGGACTGTTTTTTTTTTAAATTTTCCCTGATTCCACATTACATAGTCTAGACTATATGTAATATCATATAATAGTGTTTGGTTCCATACAAGTTGACATGAGATCCCTCAGTACTGTCAACCTCTGTCTTAGATGAAGGTCCTACTACTCTATTGTTGCCTGTCCACGAACAGTGGTCTGAGCCATACCATCTCAATCACAGGACACAGTCATCCAGGGTCAAATGCACTACGCAATTTCATCAAGTGTGTACTGAGTGCTGATTATGTGCCAGACACCGTTTTAAGTAGTTTTATGTGCATTATGTCTCTTAAGTCTGGGAGGTAATCCTATACTTTGCAGATGAGAACCTGTAACACATCTTGCTCAAAAGCATAAAGCTATTAAGTGAAGGCATTTTGATTACGGAATCATACTCTTGTATGTTATGCTGTCACCAAATTGAGCACCCTTCTAGGATTCACAATGCAAGTGGGCGATTCAGAAGCATTCTTGTGACTTAAGTACTTTATCTTTTATTTACGGGCACATCTAATTAGAACCTCTGGTATAAGTCAGTTCAAGTAAATGGAGGAACAGATGCTCTGAACATAAACAACAGTCTTACTGAAAGCTCTCGCCTTGTCTTTGTGACTGGACATCTGGTTGTGTAGCCTTTATGTGTGTTCTTACAAATGTTCACGTGGAACTTAAACTAAGGGTGTAGTAATGCTGTTGCCTACCAGGAAACTGTTACTTGTAAATGCATTACTGAAGTTTCCTTCAATAATTCTAGTTGGAGGGTAAATGTGTTATCTTGGGCAAGGTTTTGCATTTTGGGATTACTACAATTGAGGGTCAGGTGGAGCCTAGTTCAAAGGTATGAAATATTAGTATGTAACTAATTGTTTTAAAAATTCAAAATGTAAGTATTAATAATTTGCAGCTACTTTAAATTGACATCAATTTTTAACTTTAGTTGGAGCATAAACATTCATGTCTATTAGATATTACTTAAAGTTACTGAAAAGAAATTAAATCTACATTATTGAAAAGGGAGCGTTCACATAGTGTCCTAATTGTGTTCCATTAGGACAGAATTTTAATTTTTAGCAAATTAATTCTGTTAGCTTTGATGTTTAAGACAGAGAAGTGGAAAGAATCGAAACACTTAGCATTTAATTTTTTTGGAAGACCATTAGCAAACCCACACGTCCTTCCTGTGATGTAGTTGAGTATTATTTTCCTCCCCATGCTTTCCCAGGGGAGATGAATCAGGAAGACATTATGTTCCACTGAAGTCACAGAAAACAGAAAATTCAGCTGCTCTGACTTTGTTGTGCAGAGGCAATGGTTAAAAAAAAAGAAAATGTTGAATTTAGGGAAAAGAAAACCCACAAAAACATAGCACTTCACAAAATACCATTTTAATACCCAGTAACTAATATATGAAACATCCAAAAAATCCCCATTGTTTACTTTTATGACATGTCCCAGGAACCTAATGGCTCATATAGTTATAGTATAGACAGCATCCCATAGGGCCACTCCTGAATCTCTGGAAAAATTAAATTCTGGGCATAAGCCTGCAATTATGCTGTTAGTCACTATCTAGTGCTAGGCACTATAAGTATCTTCCATGCATCATCTTATTTGATACTCTCAGCAAACCAGGAGACAATTACTCTCATTATTTCCACGTAATAGACGAGGAGACCCAAGTTTAAAGAGGTGAAGTAAATTATCCAGAGCCACCGAGTGGACCAGTTAGATTTTGATCTATAACAAACCACTTCCACCCAGTGCTCAGGAGAGTGATCACTCTTCCTCTTTGAAGTTGGTAGGTAAGCAGTGGGGGTGAGCTGGGCCAGAGAGTGTTTGCTCACCTCACTCACATGACTGAGGTTACCTGCCAGCTCTTGTAGACTCTTACCCAACAACAGCCTATTGGGCTGTGTGCATGGTGGTCATGGTGTTCCCAGCACCCAAAGAGAGGACAAGGCAGAATGTTCAAGTGTTTGACAAGCTCCTACTTGTGTCACAAAGCAGGTCACATGGCAAAGCCAGGTGCAGTGGATAAACTTGATTGGAGAAGCTGCAATTCACATAGTGAAGGGTGGTAGAAAGATCTGGGTTGCTTTTGGAAGACCACAGAGAGTAATAGCCAGAGCTAGGCTTGGCACACTGATTTTAAAGCCCGTGTTCCCAGTCCTGACCCTGTAGTGTGTCTCAAAAATGGCTCCCTATAGTTTTCAAGAATACTGTACCATGTTTTTTTGGAGGGATCCTTGCCTTCTTGTTATTTTCTAAGCTCCTGCTATCCTCCAGCTCCCAACCAAAATTAGTTCTCTCTGTGCATTCATGTTGTGTGCCTTCATCTGCCAAAACATTTATCCCATTATAGTGAAGCATTTATCATAATACAGTATTCACTCTCTAGACTGGGAAGGGATTATGTCTAATTATTATCTACATCCCTGATGATTGGCCCAGTCTTTGGTACAGTGTTTGCACTAAAAAATGACTTGCTGAAGAAAGTCATGATAATTTACCCACTTGCAATAAACTGTTCCATTCATATGGACAATGCCATTGAATAGTTAGGGATGCTTACCATCACCTTCATTGAAACATCATCAAATCCTTCGCAAAAAGCAACAATAAGCCTTTTATTTTTGATTCCCAAATTCTAGAAAAGTACTTTATTTTTTTGTTATTTTAGGTAGGTTGTATAATATCAGCAGCATTAATAAAAAATTTAAATTAGACACACAGAGCAAGTAAGGACTTTAGAATCAACTTCATACCCAGTTTTGCAACGTCAAGGATGGGGTGCAGCTGGGTTCCCCAGACCCTCTATACTTTGGAAAGAGGGAACTTCCTGCACCCCCCAGAGAAACAGGTTCTGGGAAGCAGCAGCCTCCCCCTTCCTTCCTGGACATGCAGCAGTGCCGCTGTGAAGGCTGTCTGGGGGCCCTATGTCTGAATTTGGAACCATTGCTTTACCTGAGTTCTCCTTCTTCAGTGGCTGATGCAGGCTCCTGGATGCCTCCATGGTCATTTTGGTTCTTTTCTCCTCCTCCAAACGTGGCGAACTCCTCCACATCTCTCCCGGCTTTACTCCTCATCTGTGGGCTACTGTTTGAATTGTCCTTGCACATGCTACATGCATGTACAGGTAACTGGGTGAGGATACCGGCAAGCATGAAGGGATGGGAAGTTGGTGCCGTTCACACAGGTGCAAGAATGAATGAAACCTAAGTAAAAATATTTGTAGATCATAGACTTAACTTTTTTCTTTAATGCTCCCAATACCACCCAAAAAGCTGGTGCGATGCTCACTCATCTATTTTTCCCAGATTAAATGAAACAATGTTTACACTGAATTGTTATGTGCAAAGCACTTGTGTAATTCTGCACTTACCAGCTAGAAGACCTGGTTTCCTCATTTGTACCTTATGGTTCACAGTATTGTGGGGAAGATTAGCCAGCTCTATGTATGTAAAGTACTCAGCACAGTGCCTAACCCACGGCAAGTGCTCAATAAAATGAATGGTTGTTACTACCATTATTAGTCTTGTACAGAACACTAATTTCCCCCCATGGAAATCCCAATGCTTAGCTTAACATGCTGTACCTTCTTATTTTTAAATTAAAGCTATTTTAATATGAAAAACAGATTAAAATACAGAGAAATAAAAAAGAATAACCCATATTTCTAATACCACCAGCAAATACAATTATGTTCATTTTTCCATGTTCCCTTCCAGTCCTTATCCATATACATAGGTAGTTTCTTTCCTAATTGCAATCATTGTCCAGAAAACTAATTTTGTACATATTTTTAAAGTTTTTACTTAGTGTTATACCTTGAAAAATACTTCAGTCATCTGAATTTTATTTATTAAAATTTGTTGTTTTTTTCCATTACCATTTAACTCCCTTATGCCCTCCTCCCCCCTGCAATCATCACACTGTTGTTCATGTCTGTGAGTCCTTTTTCCTTTTTGCTTGATCCCTCCACCCCCTGACCTTCCCCTACCTCCAATGGCTATCATCCTAAATTTTAAAGTTTCAAGTAACAAGAGTAAGATAGGATACCAGTATTATCATCTGCAGTGAATTACGTAGTTCCTTATGTTTACATAATGGTTTACATTTTTTCATACATTAATTTTTGTTTAACACAGTAATCTTGGAAGATTATAATGATGAAATACCAATTATTATAAATGATACTTCTGAGTTCTTACTATATTGTCAAACTCGTTCTCACCATTTTTTTCTCTATTTGACTCTTGTGGAAACCAAGTGTCTTACTCAATCTAAAAAATCCAGTAAAATGCTGAAGTAAGTCTAAAAATCCAGACCTTCCAGCTGTTGCTTGTCTATTTTCCACTTTATTACCTGGTTCTGGTTTCTTCATGGACTACATTTTCACTGGGCACATGTGTGCTCCCATGTAATTTTCTGACTCATTGACTCATGTGCATGCTTTAAAAGTTACTTTGGCTACATGTCTTGGGCACAACGTGTTATATTGGCAGGATCAGCTGGTATAATCCGTCAGCATTTATCGTAGGCATTTATTGTCTTGAATCTTCCATATAAGCTTGACTCAGGTGATTAAACCAAGAGCAGGAAAAATAAGCATGTCAGCAGGAAATCCAAAAGGAATCTTCTACCCTTGACTTTATAGATGAATGCTTTTTCTATGGGTGCCATTTCTTTAAGTACACATTTCTTTTTCCTAAAGCACATGAAGTCTAAGTATTGTGAGGTTAAATGTTTGCTTTTCACAGGCAGTAATTTCCTCTGGCATTATTAAAACCTCACAAATCAGAGCATTTTGTCACTCTTGATTAAAACATTCTAGATAGGGAGTAGAGTTGAGCTGGCTATTCCCATAAAGCCAAGATAATTGGCATGGCATGGCCAATGTTACGTGGTGCACCTTTCCACTGCCTTAGTTAGGTCTGTTTCCTTTTTGGTCAAATCAGGAACTTCACCTGAGATGTTCTGTAGTATTCTACCTGCATCCTTTCTCTGCTCTGATTCTTTTCCTGTTTCCTGATGTATTCACCCACCTACATTTACCTGCTTTGTTAATGGTGTAGTTGAAATTTTAAACATTCCATAAGTATCATCATGAATGTATTTCTATGTGAACATCCTATGTATCCATTTTCTTATTAATATAACTACATTAAAGTACTATTGGAGTTTTTCAAACTTTTCATGTGTGGGTGCCTGAATTGTGTTATTCACTGAACACATAAATATTAGCATTGCTAAAATTATAAACACAGTGACTAATGCCTAGAAGAAGATATATAAAACAGCATAAATGCAAAAAGTAGACAAAGCTTCTGAAACTGAAACCAAAATGCTGACAAGTGTTGGCCTTTCGATTCCTATTTTATGATCCTTGGAGACTGGCAATTTTAGAATTTATCTTTTGTTTGTATGATCAGGAGAACAAGAGTGACTGCACGATTTAATTCATTAGACTTTTTAAGCTTATGAATTTGAAAAAGATACACATTGTTAGGTAAGAATGCTCTTAATATTGCTAATAAACAATTATTTTATGTTTCAAAAGTGTGTTAGTTTTTATACATTCCTGGTCTCTAAACTCACCAAAAATTCTGCAATCCAGGTATTAGAAATTCCATTCTAAAGTTTAGAATGTTGAGATTTAGTGAGTAACTGAAACATCGTTCTCAGAGTCGATATCGAAGAGTAATTGTTTTCCATTACTAATTAGTATACAGAAAACAGCCACTTGCTTAATTAACTCGTCATATTTTATTTTCTTGGGTATATTTTCATATTTTCCTCTCTCTCTCCCTCTTCCCCTCCCTCCCTGTCTCCTTGCTTCCCTCCTTCCATCTGTCCTTCTTGTTTGCATAAATACAAATAAGACATATAACAAACTGATACCATAAATAAACATTAATTACACACTTGTGCAAATGTTTCAGTTAGAAATAGAACACCATCGACACGCTCACCATCTTCCCCTAACGCACAGCTATGGCTTCACCAGCGTTTCCTCGGACCAATTAACAGAGAAGAAAAATGATGGTGCCTTATTCCATTTGTGACGCTATAAAAATACCTCAGACTGAGTCACTTTAGAACAGCAGAAATGTACTTTGCACCATTCCCGGAGGTGGTTTCAGAGAGGACCCTGACCTAACTGACATTGCTCAGTGATGATGTGACAGCTCTTGTGATCTCATGTAGTCCCCGTGTTGGGATTTCAAACTCTTCTAGATAAGAGAAAATACCGTAAGTGTTGGGGCAAAAGAGGAGAGCTAATGTGTGTGTCAGACTATTTTGCATTTGCCTCTCAAACTCTACTGCCTACCTCTCTTTTGGACTCTCCATCTGCTTAAGGAGCCTGACCTACATAGAATCCACCAATGATCTCTCATCTAGGATTGTCTGACAAAATGCGGGGTGCAGAGTTAGAACTTGAATGTCATAAAAATAATGAATACATTTATAGTGTAAGTATGTCCTATGAAATATTTGGGATTTACTTATACTAAACATTTACTATCTGAAATTAGAATTTACCTATGTGTCTCACATTTTTAATTTGCTTAATCTGGCAACCCTACTTTCATCCCATCTGGATTCTGGCTGAGATCCACCACCAGGAACTCCAGTAGGAATCTGACGGGAGATAGGGTAGGGAGTTCAAAATATTTACTTTCCTGCCTACCTTTGTGCGAGGTTGCCTCGGGCTGGCTGGCTTTTTTACTTGACCAAATCCTTGCAAAGAATCTTTTTTTTATGAGTCTCTCTTTCTAAGTTCCTGGTACCAGTCCTTCCCCTTGACTTTGACCCTGTAGAGGCTGAGGGGTGAAAAGAGCTCTACTGTTGTTACCAGCTCTGTGTTACTGTACTACCTGGCGATCACCTCCAATCTCATTACAGCTTTGTAAATAGTCTCTTTGTAAATTAACCCTCCCTAAATTATCCTACTGAAGGAATACTGACAGGACCAAAGTCAAAGTACTTCCAAGAAGTTGACTCTGTGCCAAGGGAAAGATGAATGAAATTTAATCTCACAATTTCTTATTTAGCCCAATATCTTTCTTTCTCTTTGGATCTATTTGAGTCCCTGATGGGTTTAGGCATAGGAACTTGTGGAACTGATGATCTAATATAGACATTGAATGGAAAGGAAACCAACTTTATTTCATCACTATTTTAGCTGTTTTATATACATTTGCTCAAATAATTCTCCTAGTGATTCAATGAAGGTGTTCTGATGTCCACAGACCAAGGAAGTGAGGCTCAGAAAGGATAACAGGGAAATTTAAGCATCTTTCCCAAAGTTTTACCACCAGAGGACACCAGAACCCTAATCCTAATGAGGCTCACTTGCTAGGCAGTAGTCTAGTCAAGATTTATTGAGCTTATAAAGCCAAGCTATTGTATAAGCCAGGTATTGTTCTCAGAACTTTACATATATTTACTACTTTATTCCTCCTTAAAGCCCTGAGGTAGGTACACATAATACCCTTTTATAGCTACAGAAATTGGACACAGAGAGGAGTAATTTTCCCAAGTGGTCTCATAGGAAGTGGTAGGGCCAGGGTTAGAGTCCATTCAGATGAAGTTCAGAGTCCCCATGCCTACCCATCATGCCACAAGGTCATGTCTTGCCCCAGGTGAGTGCTGCTGTTGATCTTGTGTGCCAACCCAGATGAGATAAGCCAACTGATGTGGCCATCTGGAGTGGTCTGTGTGGTGCTCGGCAACCCAGCATATGGTTGTTCCGAGAGTTTGTCCACATAGGAGATGGATGTTCTCTGGTTCTGGGGGGAGCAGCAACTGCTGAGGTTTTCACTTTCCATCAGAACTTTGCACAGAATAGGACACTGCCTCCAGCGCTGCCAGAAAGACCTTACCCTCTAAGTTTGTTTTTCAGAATATGGGTAGAGCTGATTTTGTGCCTTCCTTCCACCCCTGAAAGCTGCTGAGATATGGAAATGTTAAATTTTCCTCTTAACCTCAACTACCCTCATTCCAACATAAAAAGAAAATTTTATTTCCAGCAATATGGGACAGTTCATTTAAGGAAGGTGGTTACAGCAGAGAAAAAGAGACGGATGTTAGAGAGAGGGATATAAGAAAATTTTAAAATTAATAGTATCGTTATTTTCAGATGGTGTAGTTTACTACCCGAGAAGCACAAGGGAACTAACTTAAAGAGTATTAAAACTCATTAGAGAGTGCAATTGGGTGGTTGGTTAGGAAATTAAAGTGGAAATGGCAATAGCTTTCCTCTCTACCTGTAATAAATGAGAAATAAAATGCAAACAAGGCCTCATTCAAACAACAAGAATACTTTTTAAAAATCTTAAGAAGTAGACTTTATAAAATTATGCAGAACTGCCCTGGCTGGTGTGGCTCAGTGGACTGAGTGCCAGCCCACAAACCGGAAGGTTGCTGTTTGATTCCAGATCAGGGTGCAGGCCTGGGCTATGGTCAGGTCCCTGGCTGGGGATGTGCATGAGGCGAGGCGAGGCAAGGCAACAGACCGATGCATCTCTCACACATTGATGTTTCTCTCCCTCTCCTTCTCCTTCCCTTCCCCTCTCTCTAAAAATACATAAACAAAATCTTTATAATTATGCAGAATATATATACAATAAATGAACTAAAACAAAAATAATAACAACAAAAGCTACTACATGCCTATTGCACACACTGGGCTCTTAGTCTGTAATTATTGAAGCAGTGAATGGAGGGCCACCCTTGAGATTTTAATAGATGGTGAGAGGTATCTTATTTCTGGATGGGAAGACATATTACCAAATAGATGTTGAGTGTCACTAGGATAATTATCAATTTTATTTCTATTCACTCAAGATTTGGGCAAGTGTGAACTCAGACAAGTCAATTAACTCTCCTGAGTGTTCATTTCCTCCTCTTTAGAATTTGTCATTTCTTCCTCTTTAAAATGCAAGTCAACATGGCTAAATAATAAATTGCCTTTGAAAGGCGTGTTCATAATGTGACAGGTTATACACAAGCCCTTTGGTAATAGCAGTCAGACCTGTCAGCAGAGTCACGCTGTTGAAAGGGGTCACTTGCACAGGGTCAACACTCACAGCTTATTATTTAATGATGGGGACTCAGGCACTTCTTGGGCATGGCATTGAGGTTCCGCAGCCAAGGATACAACCATGTGATACCAGATGTCAGGCTTGGGCTCTGTGACATTGCTCAGAATGACCTGAATAAGATGGGCCACTCAATTGGAGGCCTGCCTCCCAGATCTTTGTGCTCTGATGTAAGCGCTCTTTCAGCCTCTACAGTGACAACTGTAGTGTGCTCTCCAGCTGACTTGTTACCCTATACACGTTAAAAGGTGTTTAACAGAAGACTTAGGGGAATATAATTATGTGGGCACATATTTTTAACCTTAAAATAGGAGGAAAATGGACAGAAGAATTTGATAGGCTGGTGCAGAGATTCCAACTGGAGTTTACATGGTACCTGAACTATGTAAGCCCCACCTCCCACCTTCTGTCCTAATTCTTGGCCCAAGATTTGAGATGTCTGTGGTGAGCACTTCCTTGCAATCTGTTGTGAAAAAGCAGCCACCCCTGAAAACAAAACTGGAGCACATCAAGTGCAGGAGTGTTCCAAATTAGTCCTGAAGCTCAGAGCTGATAATATAAATTGCCTTGGTGGGACCACCTAAAGGGAGCTTTCTTTGGAAAGTCTATTTTTAGCTCAGAGCGTGAGAGCACAACAAAGACCCAGCAAAAAGACTGCTCCTGCTTGACAAATGATGGAATGCACGCACCCTGGAGTGGGCTTCCCTTCCCTCTTCTCCAGTGCCATGCTCACAAGGTGGAGCCTCAGGACTGAAGGACACCAGGAAAAGACTGTACAGCCTCGTGTCTTTCATGCTTGTGATCCCCATTTTTCTTCATTTTGCTGGTAGATTTCTTTAGTTCAAGGGTTTGGAAAGGAGCGGGGACCTTGTTAGCAGATGCGCCTTCTAAGCACAGCACATCCATCCCCTGGCATTTATCTGCACAGCAGCTGCCCCCTCCTGTGCCTTACCTGCTTTCCTCTCCAGCAAGAAGGACAATTGCTTTCCTCTTTCAGTAGCTGAGCTTCTCCACCTGCTAACCCTTCCAATTACTACCTCTCCTTCCACCTTCTCTCCCCATAAAAGGAAAGAAAGGAAGAAAAAGAAAATAATGTAGGACACCATCTCTTGCTTGGACTATTAAAATCAACTCCCAGATGGTTTTTCTTTCTATTCTTCTGCAGACTGCTCAGGGGATATTTCCAAAACAAACCGATCATGAGTCCCTTGCAAGTTTATAGGCTCCTCAAAAGAAGCAATCATCTTTGCGACCTTGGCTCTGGACCTAGTCCCTGGCACACAGTAGATGCTGAACAAATGTTTGCTTAATTGGGCTAGAACCTAAGGTCTGTCGTTCATTAAACTGCATGACAAAGCTTTCTCTTAGGAGTAAGTGGAACTCTGTGTGTGAGTACCCTCCTCATCCCCCCAAATTTCCACGGGCTGTGTGACTTTGCAGCTAGTTCATAAAACACTTTGTTCACAAGTATTTCCCTGGCAAGGAGTTTAATTACATATCAAGGCTTAAAACAAGTGGAAAGAAGCAAGCCGCAAAACCGTTGAGTTCTGTGTAATAGCTTGTCACCAACCCGTGAAAGATGCTCTGCAAAACGACTCATTCGTCAAAGGTGTGCCTTTAAAAGCTGCTATTACATTGCTGATATCAGACATTTTATGACAAATAAAACAGCTGTTTCACAGAGTTCAATATAATATTTACTGAGAACCTATTATATGCCAGGCTTGCCATGCATATAGTGGGGCACAGGCAGACTCTGTCCCTGCCTTTATAGACTTTATATGTCTCACATATCACATGTGCATTGGGCTTTGTGATGGAGAAATGTCAGGTGCTATGGAAATATATAATGGAGCAGCACAGAAGGGAGCCTTGTGGCAGACTCTGCTACCTTTTTGCCAAACCCAAATTCTCCTTTTTCTCCTGGGAATGCAGCTGGAGTATATTTCCCAGTCTCCCTTGCAGGTGGGCAGGGCCATGTGACTGATATCTAGACAATGGAATGTGAGGTGTGATATGTGCCAATTTCAGGTATGGCCATAAAATCTCCCATATGTGCTCTTCCCTTATCATACCAGCTGACCCAGAAGGAAATAATCAGGGTCATCTTAAAAGCGATGTGCTGAAGATGCTGGAGAACACATCAGTCTTTGTCCTTGGATTATCCTGCCTTGGATTGCTACATGAGTGAGACACACACTTCTATTCTGTCTGAGCCATTTTTGTGTTGCAACCTACTTGTTACAGCAGCTGGCTTCCCCCAAACTAATGCAGGGAATTATTTAGTTTGAGGTCAGAGGAGACCTGGTGGGGGTAAACTTGCATTGAGACCTGAAATATGAGTTAAAGTTATCAAGACCAGGCTTGAAAGGGAAAATTTGCAGAGTGCAGAAACACTTAGAGAGGGAAGCTGAGGCCTATAGGATCTTATAGTTACATTAAGGATCTGATTAAATAAGGTTTGAGGATCTTTCATAAAACATATGTAAAAGAAAATATATGAAGAAATAAAAGAATATGTGTCTTTTTTTCTGGCGGGAATCACAGATTTTTTAAAGAATTAGAACCAGAGGAGTGACCTTGTTACATAGAGCAATATGTAAACCATTTCAAGGAAACTTACATGCAACATTTCCCTGAGTTTCTGAGGTCCTTTACACTGGCCCTTGTACATATTTCCCCAACCCTGGAAAATACAAGTGCTTGTGAAAAATTAAACACAAATTGCTTTCTCCTCCTGTACCACATCCTCCCCTCTCATACTTTGCAGCTTGGGATTTGTGAGATTTGAGAGCAAAAAACAAGGCAGAGAAGCCTTTTGAGTAGGAGTTATCTCTCCAGACATAGAGTAGCATGTTTAAGAAGGCAGAGGTGGGAAGATTGTTTTTGCTGTCTCTTTTATACTCTTCTTCATAGAATATACTTCCCCACTTTAAATGCCTAGTATAGGGAGACATTATTTATTTATTCGTTTTTTATCTATTTATTTAACAAATATATGGTGAGTGCGTACTATGTGCCAAGAACTGTTTTAGGCTCTAGACATGATATAACAATGAACGTGACCCACAAATTTTATGCTTTGTGAATCTTATATTCTAGAGTGTGAGATGGACAATAAAAAATATAATCATGCAAGTCAGTATAAATATTGTGGAAAAGCATAAAACTATGAAGCAACCCAAGAACAACTGCTTTTTTATGTAGGTTTGCCAGAGATGATTTTTCTATGGAAATAACATTTGGCCCAGGACCAGAATGTAAGAAGCAAGTAAGCCCTTATAACGTCTAGAGGGAGAGTCTTCCAGGGAGATGGAAAGGCAAAAGTAAAATTCCCTGGGATGGGACTGTGTTTGCATACAATGATTAAATAAGGAAAGGACCCTGGCCACTGTGGCTTAGTTGGTTGGGTATCATCCAGCAAATTGAAAAGTCATGGGTTTGATCCCAATGCAGGGCACATGTCTAAGCTGTGGATTCATCCTTGGTTGGGGTGTGTATGAAAGGCAACCAGTTGATGTTCCTCTCTCACATTGATGTTTCTCTCTCACACTGATGTTTCTCTCCCTGTCTTCCCCTCTATCTAACATCAATAAGCATGTCCTCAGGTGAGGATTAAAGAAAGGTTAAAGAAGGTAACCTTGATGATAATGTCCCATTTAATAGAAAATAGAAATAACAAGATAGAAATCATATTAAAGAACAAATGGAATTTCTTGAGTTGAAAAGTAGAATATATAAAGTAAAAAATTTACTGGAAGGGCTTAATTATAGTTTAAATTTGCAGAAGGAAGAATTAGCAAACTTCAAGGTACATCAATAGAAATAATGTAATCTGCAGAAATAGAAAAGAAATAATGAAGACTAATGAAGAGAGCCTCAGAGAAATGTTGGAGTGTTAAGTGTGTCAACATTCATGTAATAAAAATAACAAGAGAGGAGAGAGAGAAAGGAGCAGAAAAATATTGAAGAAATAATGGATGAAAACATTCCAGATTTACTGACAAACACTAACCTACATATCCAGAAAGCTCAATAAAGTCCAAGTAGAATTAATGTGCAAAGAGGTCCACAAATAAACACATCATAGCAAAAATGCTGAAAGCCAAAGACAAGGAGAAAATGTGGAAAAACAGCAGGAGAAAAAATACTACTCATTAATAAGGGAACCCCAGTAAGATTAACATATTATTTCTCAGCAGAAATAATGGAGGCCAGAAGGCAATGGAATATCATATTTGAAGTGCTGGAGAAAAAACTGTCTGTCAAGAATGCTATATACAGGAAAGCTATTTTTGAATAATAGAGGTAAAGTAAAGACATTTTGAGATAAACACAAACTGAGAGAATTGTTTCTAGCCAATTCATCTTCCAAGAAATACTGAAGAACATTCTGATTGAAAGCAAGTGATTCCAGATGGCACTTTAAAACAAGGGTCATTGACAAAGATAACTATGTTATTGTAAGAGAGAGAATAAATTCATATTTGTTCCTCTATTCTCTTAACTTATTTTAAAAGCTTTTGTATAAGGCAATATGTGTGTAATGTATTGTAGTGCATTTCCCAATGGCAGCACAAATGAGGGGGAGGGGAGAAAAGCTGCACTGGACTAAAATAATGATTCCAGATGGGAACGCAAATTTACAGAAACAAGTGAAGTGAACAGAAAAGACGAATAAGAATGTTAACACAGAAAAATCTACAAATATATACTTTCTCTTTCTTCTCTCAGCATCTTCAAAAATCATCACCTTTTAGATTACTGGGTAACATTTATAGATATAATACATAAATATGGATAATATACAAAAAGGAGGAAAAGAGAACAAACACTGGAGTAATGTTTCTGTACTAACTGGAATAAAATTTGTATAAACCTGAAGCTGATTCTGGAAAGTTAAGATGCCTATGGTATAGCCTATAGCAACTGCTAAGGAATAGATAAAAAATAGCTAAAAATCATTAAATAAATGTAAATACTGCATTAGAAAACATCCAGTTAATGTTAAAGGCAACCGTAAAGGAGGACTACAATAATAAAAAATGACATAGGAAACAAAAAGTAAAATGGCAGATGTAAATCCTACTATATCAGTAATGACGCCAAATGGGTATATAAGTCTCCCTCTCAGGGTTTGTTCCCAGGGAACCCAGCGTGGTACAGCTATACTGCGGGCTCCGATCAACGTAGACACACCTGACCACTTATCTCATGCTAGTACTGCAGGCTTCTTGCCTGAGGTCCTTCATTTCTGGTTGCTGTGGGGACATAACACTCACTGGGCCCCAGCTGGCAACCACAGACACATGACCCAGATGCGCAGGGGAGTTAAAGCCCAAAGGATTAAACCCTTTATCAAGGGAAGATGGGGAGATGGGGAGATGAGGATGGGGAGATTAATTGCTCTCTGTTCTCCCACAGTCCATTGTGAGATATAGGAATCACATGATCTCTCTAAAGAGGGGCCTTTGAAACTGAACAATTGGTTGGACTTGATAATAAATGGAGTAACCTCTGTAACTGTTTTTTCCCCATTTCCCTATTTCGATTTTCACTAATAGCACTATCAACTTTAAAATAACTTATTGAAGACTGGTGTTGAATTTCAGTCTCTTTGTTGCCCCAAGATACATAGAGTGACTATTACTTAAGATTTAACCTTACCAAATCCTCCAAATTTGAACATATCAGAAAATAAAACTATAGTATAATTAGTCCACTGTCAGAGAAATACAGCCTGTATTACATTAGAAGCATTTGACTGGGAATATATTTTTAAAAATTTATTTTAATTATTTTTGATTCCAGAAAGACAGAGAGGGAGAGAGAGGTCAGTGTGAGAAACATTGATCGGCTGCCTCCTGTATGTGCCCTGACTGGGGACTGAACTTGCAACCCAGACATGTGTCCCGACTGGCAATCTAACCCCGACCTTTTGGTTTATGAGATGATACTTCAACCAACTGAGCCATGCTGACCAGGGCATGATTGAGAATGTTTTTGTGATACACCTTACAGCTCTCTGTGACTTTGACAATATTGAATGTGCACTGTTCCATCAAAAACATCACTAAAGTTGAAAATACAAGTGGGTTATAGCATATTTCAGTTCCATTTTTACATTTGCTGAATATCTAGATATGCTCCAGTATCATTACATGTGATTCCAAGCCATTTTTGATATGTTTCAGGAGGTTTTTTCCCTTCCTCCTCACCTGTGATGGATAATTTTATGTGTTCAACTTGGCTGGCCCACAATATTGGGATATTTGGTCAATTATTATTCTGTCTCTATAAATGTACTTTTATATATGAGATTAACATTTAAATCAGTAGATTCTGAGTAAAGCAGATTGCCCTCCATTATGTGGTTTGGCTTCATCCAGACAGCAGAAGGCTTATAATAGAATGAGTGGCTCTTCTGAGCAAAAGAAAATTCTGTCAGTAGATCCCCTTTGGACTTGAACTACAACTCTTTCCTGATCCTCCAGCTGTTATAGAAAATTGACTCAGACAGCTTCAGGATTTACAAAGTGGAGTTTTATTTACGCTTGTGGACCCAGAGGAGGCAGTCTCCAAATTCTGGGCCCCAAGCTCAGGCTGGGGCTTGCTTATATTCTTGCTGCAAAGGCAACAGCAGGAGAGGGTAGGAGCACAGTCTCTCACAGGAAGTGGGCTTACAGAAGCAGAATGGGGGGGTTAACGTGCAACCTTGAGATAACTGCTATCTAAGAATGCCTACCACTCAGTTATGTCCTTTCACACAGCCTGTGGGTCTACCCTGAAAATTTTGGACCTTCCAAGTCTCTACAATTGCCTGAGCCAGACAAATATATACTGCCTAAGAACAAAATAATTTAAAGTTAAAAATCACATAAATTTTAGAGCACTCCAATTTAATATTCTGCAGTAACTTTAACAGATTCATGCCCACAAATATTGACAACACGCCCAGAAATACTTTTCCCATTTCAATTTAGAACATATGATAAAGAATTTCTTAATATTAGCTCTCCATGTTTTATTATACACATTTTCTAACACCTTTCAATTTGCTTGTTTCTATGAAAAGATTTTAACATTAAGTCTCCAAATAGAAACATTCCCAACTTGCATTTGTAAGTCTTTTTCATTTTTAAAAATCACCTTTTACTAGAGAAGCTTCAGAATCTGCGACCACAAGATGAGGTTCTAAAAGGGGCCAAAACATGGAAAAATTGCCACACGAAGTTCAGCTGGGGGAAAATCACGTTGACAACCATTGTTCTAAATATATGTATTATTGCCTGATATCTCCCCCTTTCCATCTCTCTTCGCTTTGGTCCAACAAACTTTCTCTTTCCAAAACAAATTTATGCCTGAAAAATAAGAAAATAATTATTGAAAACACACCGAGCTCATCATTTTAAAAATACTATGCGAATAATAATGATGCTCTAGTTAATTCCAGTGTGCCCACTGCAGTTCAGCACACTTGAGAACTGTAAGCCATCTGGAAATAATAAAATCATCTGGTAAATCTAGTCCAAACACTGCAACCTATTTTTCCAGCCAGCTCACATTTACACACGTGTTTCCCAACGAAGTTTCAGAGTAAAGAAGCTTATTAAAAAATGGAATGGTCCATTTTCAGCCAACTCTGATATCTTTGAAAATCATCTCTTTAAACTCAGGTATCTATCAATGCAATTCATGTAATTCTGTAGTTTTAAGATCAAGATTCAACCTATCCTGTAACTTGCTAGTTGATTAAAGTTTTAGGTAAAATAACCTTTTATTATCACATAATCGTTCTATATTTATTATATAAGCTTAAAAAAACAACCTTATGGAGGTGTAATTTACATACAGTAAAATTCACACATTTCAAGAATGCAGCTTAATAAGGTGTGACAAATATTAACCTCATGTAGCCAGAACTACAGTGAACATATATATTATTTTACCTCCTCAGAAAGCTCTTCCATGCTCTTTTGGGGTCTATTGCATAAACTTGTTACATACAATAACTTACAGATTTAACTGGTAACCCCCATTATATCCAGTGCCACACCACGTTCCACAATGGTTCTGGTAAGCTGGCCCCTGCTCAGTTCTTCCTCTGTCAGTGAAAGCAGAGGATGCCTTAAGTCTACTTGTTTTCCTTTCTCCCACTTAAGTTCTTTTGTCATTGCTTCAGTTTCCATTGTGATATAGGCCCTCTGTGTTTCACAGACATAATAACTCCTACTTGTCTTTGAAGGCATAATTCCTTTTGTTATGACAGACTATTTTCTTAGCTCTTCTTTCATCCTCTTTAAACTTCCTCTTCTCCCTGCCTGCTTGATCAGCCATAAGCACTGAAGCAAAACCCATTTCATCGGGCTGAAAGTCTACCTTCAGACTTATCAATTACCTTTGCAGACCAGGTGACCGCTGCCCTTCCTGACGCCCTTGATGAGACTGGTGCTTGGGTGCACACAGCACTGACGTAATGACCTCTGAGCCACCTCCCAGTCATGGTGGTCTCCACACTGTCCCCCAGGGCCCTCCCCCAGTGAAGAAAGAGGGGAGGAGAGAGCCCTCTTCTCTTTGTTGTTTTAAGCTTCCTGTGACCTTGGTTCTCAGCTCCCTCATTAATCAGGTGAGTGCTATCCTTCAGGTCCAGTAGTGTCATGGTTAACCATGAGTTAAGAGAGAAATCTCTGTAAGCATCTGTCTCTTCCCAGAACTGTTTTAAATTTCATGCTGTCCTGGCCCTCTTCATGGCCTAACCTTGCCAAAAGGTCATGTTTCCCTTTATGCTCTTCAAGCCATTACCACCCCATCAGGCTTTAAGTCCAAGATTATGATGTCATTGAATCATGTTTCAATTGCTTCCCTGGAGGCTCCCTTGTTTTTCCCTTACCCCCCCTCATATCGAAATGTGGCCCTGTAATCAATCAAATGTGCACTGACTCTTGACTAAAGCAGTCCTCTGAGACAATTCATCTCGGGTGGGGGTGGAGCCCCTTCTGCTGGTCCTGGCCAAGGGCATTCTTTGAGGCCTGTTCTCAGGAAGTGCAGCCAGCTTCCCTGGAGAGTGGGCTCATGCCCTGCTCCCAGGCTCTTCTCTTGGGCTTCTCCTTAGGTTAGGCTGGTCGAGCTGTCACTTCTATTACGATAACTGTTGGCCATGGTTAATCTGATGGAGCAGGGACCTGATTGTTCAGATGTGGTACAGTCCTGTGCTCTTTGGGTGACTCGAGATGTTGTAGGTTAAGCTTCTTAGAAGCAGAGACCAAGACAGGGATTTATGACTTAATGAGAGAGTGCCTTTCACAACAAAAATCTGGTAGAGACATACAAAAGCAGTGAGACAGGAATGGGTAATGAGCCAAGCAAGGATGTAGTGTCAGGAGAAATGTATCCTTGGCCTGATCCCCTGGGAGTGATGGGAGGTACCCCTGGAGCACTGAGTGGAGCAAGTGGCATGTCTGGAGGCAAGGGGGCAGCCTTTTGCACCCCTGCACTGGTTACTTATCAGCTCTGGGCTGTTCCTGAGCAAGGAGAACAGGACACACCCCAAGGTTTCAGTCAAGGGCACTTCTGAGCAGGGGCATCACTCACAGATGTTTGTGAATGGGCACATCAGCCTGCCTCAGAGGATCTGGGGGAAGCATCGCAGTCTCCAGCATACTTAGGTGTTCGGACCTTGCAGAAATACAGTCATGAAGGATATGACTGGGTAATACATAAGAACACTTGAGCTGAGCTAGCAGGGCAAGCCTGCCTGCTGTGTTCGTTGTATTTTCTGCACCCAGCAGTGTGGGCAGGGGCAGGGGCTCATCTCATCATCTGACTTGGTTAAGCAGTTAGAAGCCCAACTCCCGAGCTATGCCCTGCTTCCACCTCTTTGCCACTTGTGGGGGTACTGTGCCAATGTTCTCCAGGGTTCCTCCTCTAAGCTGGGTGGAGGTCGGGCTGGAGGTCTAGCATTTGAACACATTTCCAGAGAGAAGCACATGCAACTAGGTGATTGTTTACAGGAAGGAAAAGCTAAATCAAATGATCTGTCTGAAATATATTTTTTATGTCAGCTAGATGTGAAAAGTACTGTGAGCAAGCTGCTGGAAGCAGGCTTGCTGGTCTGCTCCTTACCCTTCAGTGGTTTTGTGGTCTAGACTACAAGATGAATTGCTGGAGTCCATTTGTGATGCATTCCCCATGGGCCTTGCCAGATGCTGAGATGGGAAACTGACATCTATCGGGAGATTGCTTGGTGGTGGGCAACAGGCTAAACTCATGAGTCTGACTTTATAGATAAGGAAACTGAGAATGAACATGTTCAAACAACTATCTGAGGACTGAGAGCTAAGAAAACCAAAGGCAAGGTTCACACACAGGTCCGAAGCCCCAAGATTCCTACCAAGTCAAACTGCCTTCTATTATAAATTAAGTAAAGTTTAAAAATGAACTAAGCTTATTCTGCAGATGTCCGTGCATTGAAGAAAGTATATTTTTCAGCCAAAACACATTGTAGAAAATGCCTGAGCATAAGGCAGAAGTTGGCAAACTTTTTTGTAAAGGGCCAAATAGTAAATATTTTGGACTTTGTAAACCTTACGGTCTCTGTCCAAACTACTCCATTCGGCTGTGATAGCACAAAAGCAGCCATACTGCAGATGATATGTAAAGAAATGGTGTGGCTGTGTTCCAGTGAAATTGAAGGACACCGAAATTTGAATTTTATATATTTTTCCCTTGTCACAACATATTTCTTGTTTCTCTTTTCAAACATTAAAAAAAAGTAAAGACTATTCTTAGCTACTGGGATGTACAAAAACAGGAGGAGGGCAGGGTTTAGTTTGGCCTCTGGGCCATAGGATGCACACACACACATGCACGCATGCAAACACTGCTTGATGGTACTTGGCCACTAACCTCCTTGAATCTACAGAGGAAATTGTCTCATGCTGAATTTCTCATCTTAATGTATCACTCAGTAGTGAAGCAGCAGTACATTAGAATATGCAGAGAAGTATGAACATTGATAACAGTAGGAAAAAAACACAACTTATGAGTGCACATGTATCCTTAGATAACAGTTAAGATGGGGTAAAATACCTAAACCTTTCTAAGTGCCTATGTCCTTGTCTTCAAAAAAGAATTATTATAATAGCTTTTTCATAGGGAGATCATGCAGGATCGATGAGTTGGTGCACTTAGCCCAGCGTCTGCTGTACATAATTGCTTAATTGTATGTAATTGCTGAATTATACATGATTGTTTGACAGCCACAATATATATCAAGCACAGCACTGGCAAACCCAAGCTTTTCAAAGATGAAGAAACCATTCGGGGAAGTGTTATGATTTTCTCAGAGTCACGTGTTCAGCAAAAGAACTGGAGCACGGACTTAGGTCTTCAAAACCCAAGGACACGGTGTTATCGATCAGAACTGGAAAAGTGAAACCAGATATCTATTTTGATGCTAAGGTCTGAATGAAAACAGGAAGATCATGGTCCTTCCCTAGATTTTTTAGAGATAAAGTAAGCATCTGAAAATTTGGCAAGAGGAGGATGACTGGATAGTATTTTTGCTTATCTTCCATCTAAGGGATGCTGTCCTCCTTGATAAAATTGATTTGTAACTCCCTGCATGGCTAAGCCACTGATCTCAATTTAGCTATACAATTTTGGAGAGTTGGAGCTGTTCCATTTCGCCAGAAAGTGATTAAGACAAACACTAAGAATATTGTGAACTTTATCAGGAAAATCAATTTCTCTAACAAGGAAGTAGATCACTATTGATTTTTTTTTCCTTTCTTAATTGGACTTGGAGCCCTGATAGCTTTTCATAAATGATGGCAATTTGCTTTCAGCAAATGCATTTTTCACTTTGCAGTGGCGTATAACATGCTCTCAAAAGCCTATAGCACTCTCTTTTTCTCATCTGTCCCCACTGTTGAAGGTTAACATGGGAGCTTTTAGACATCTGCTAGTCACAGTGACATGACGCCCATTAGACTTTTTGTTTCCCTAAATGGACAATCTCGGCTCCTGTAACATGTAGATCCATGGCGGTGGAGAGAGGTTGGACTCACAGAACAGATGATACACAATGAGAAAATGGCTAAGATGAGGCTAAGGTGATTAGTGAAGCAGCCAGCCATACACTGTCAATCCAAGATGCCTACGTGAATGCGCTCCATAGAGCATGAGTATGATAGAGCCAACGACCTTAACAAAGAAGGGCATCTGAACATGGGAAAGGACAGAAGCTTCAGCTGTTGTTGTTGCCTGAAGCCTCAGGATGGGTGGCTTCTCTAACCAGACCCATCGTGGAAGGTGCTGGAAGAATTTAGGACATTGCTGGGCATGTGAAGCTGGGAGAGAGGTGGAGGCTGGACAGCCTCTCTGATTCTTTCTTCTCCAGCACCAGCCTCTCAGCTGGGAGCCTTTTGTTTTCTTGCATACAACTAATTTCCCTTACTTCTTTCCCTTCTTTTGTTTCCCTGTATTATTATCTCAACTGAGAAACTTGGCTTTGATTTAATAGATTTTGTTACTGAGATTTATTGTATTTATTTATCACTTAATTCTTCTTCTAACTCTTAGACTTTTAGTGTTTCTTCTTCATTCTCATTTTCCTTTTTTTTTCTTCCATGCTATTATGCAGGATAGGGTTAACTCAACAGGCTTGGGTTGTTTCAACCTTGCATATACCCAAGAAACACCTGTTTTCAGGACTGGCAGGTGGCTGGCTCCTGGGAGAATGAGCTCTGAGCTCCTGGGATATTCTGCCTGATAAAACTGTTGTTGTATGCCTGAGGCCTTGGCCCATAGGATGCTAGTACTACCAATATAATTTACAGTGGATGCCTGGTTTTGTGAGCCAGAGCCCCTGGTACTCACTGAGTAGCTAAGGTCAGTCATGCAGGTGCTACAAGCTGAACCCTAGATACCAAGGCTCTAGCAAGCTTCTCTGATTGACAAACCTTTGCATGTGTTGTCATATATTGCTGCTGGGAGAATTAAGCCCAGCCATGTAATTCCACTGGGAGAGGGCAATGGAAGATAGTTCCTGGTTTTTCCTGGATTTTGCTCCATCTACATTTCCCTTTGTTAATTTTAATACATTTCCTTTCAATGTAATAAAACTTTTTCAGCTTTTCTGAGTTCTGTGAGTTGTTCTAGTGAATCATTAAACCTGAGGATAATTTTGGGGTTCCTTGACATACCTATACTTTCTTTTTAACTTCTAAAATTTTCCTTCGATTTTTATTTTTAAAGTTTAATCTTCTATTTATTAACTATTATCTGGTGCCACACTTTACATATATTTTTTTCACTTTTTATCTTTTATTGATTTAATTTTCATATTATATTTTATCTGATTAGCTTTTTATCCTTTCTTCTAAAGTTGTTTTTATATTATTTTTTATATCAGGTTTATAAATATGTTGCTTTTTAATTCTCTTATAATTATTTCAATTTTTTTATTTTAAGGTATAGTTTTATGCCCTCCTAGTTTTTACCTTGTGGTTATTATTTTATTGTGTTTGTTCCCCCTCTCATATTACCCATATCTTATAATACTTAAGGCTTGTTTTCGTACTGAATACCAAAAAGAGTGTGGCTGTATTTGGCTTTGAGAAAACAAGACAAAATCTCATAAATGGCTCTGGTGACTTTCTTTCTCTTTGGTTGTCCCTGGAGTCATCCTTCTATCTTCCTGTTTTGTATTCAACCTTTCTTTTTAAAGATGTTTTTCAAAATTCCTTATCATGAAAAACTTGTGAGGTCAAATTTAATCAGACCTAAAAAATATTCCACATAGAGTCTTTAGAGCAGATTGAGAAGAGACAGCCTCTATGAAACAAGTCAGATTAAGGCAGCATGAAAATGGAGACATGTGACTGCAGAAACGAAAAAGAAACTCAAGAGAAAGGCTAACTGGAAAAGATGGAAAACTGAGTCACTGACCTAAAACACGATGTTTCTTAAATGGTCTGGATATGCTTTTGGTATTCCAGGTATATTTTTAGCTTAAGAGACAAATAATTATTACTCAAGTTGGAGAAACACCATCTGGGAATATAGAGCCAAACAACAGAAAGGTGGAACATGAGCGACAGATAAAGAGACTCGGAGGACAAATACAGAGGGTCTAGTTTTGTGAAAGCAGACACACTGGAGGAGAGACCTGTGACGAGGGGATGAAAATAAAAAGCAACGAGAAGCAGGAGTCAGAAGAGGAAGCAGAAAGGGAGAGGAAAAGAGGGAGAAGATATTGTCGTGAAGCTGAAGGAAGACTTAGGGTTTTTTTTTTCCCAGATAAAGAAGCCACTGAATGCCAATAGGAAATGGGCCAAACTCATGTTCAGAATATGTGCTTAATGCACTCTTTAGAAAGTAAAAAAAAAAAAGAAAAAAGAAAGAAAAATTTCTAAATGGCATGGAAAGGAATAAAGAGCAATTGTATAAAAAATAGGAAGAGGAAATTAACAAATATAAAGCACCAAATCAGTGAAGTAAAACACACAAAATGGACCGATAAAGCCAAAATACATTATTTTAGGAAAACTTCAAAATAAAATGTTGGCAGTCTGATTAGGGAATTAAAAAAAATACATGCCAACTGCACAAAGATCAAAAAGTGAACTAAGTATGTACCAAAGTAAATGAAAAATTAAAACAGAATAATATGTACAATATATAGAAAATTTAGAATTATATATTGGTTTACTTTTGTCACTCATAGTATGTTTCTATTGGAGAAGTAGTTGTTATCCCTAGCAAACAGACAGACAATGAAATGAAAAATTCATTTATATATATATATATATATATATATATATATATATATGTCTATGGCATACAATTCACATTCAATTTATATTTTAATTTCTTTACCAAAATGCAAAAGGAAATTTTTCAAGTTGAAGTAAGAGGAAGCTGACTGACATCGTAAAAACATAAATGTATGAAACTCACCGACAATGGTTAAATGTATAGTTAATTTAGGTGCCACTAGTATTGTAATGTGGTATATAAATTCACTTACAACCCTAGTTTAACAGTTAAAAGATAAATGTATTAAAATAACCGTAACTACCCTAACTTCTATTGGACGCACACTACCTCACCTGGCTTTGTTTCTCTGTCCCCAAGCCAGGTGAGCATTTTAATGCTTCCCAGAGGTGCTTAGCCTCACCTTCACGTTCTGGGATTTTTGCAATGATATTGTTTCCATGGGTAGTTGCTAGCTGGTCTTCTTTTGAGGGGGACTGAAGTCCCCACCTTAATGATCTCACCTTAAACAAAAGAAAAAAGCAAACAAAATGTAACCAGAGACATTGAGATTAAGAATAATCTAACAATAACCGGGGGCAGGGAGCGGTCGGTGGGAAGGAACAATGTGGGGAAGGGTTTTCAGGAACTACTGTAAAGGACACATGGACAAAACCAAGGGGGAGGGTGGAAGCAAGGGAGGGAGGTGGGTTTGACTGGGGTGCAGGGAAGTGGCGGGGGGGAAATGCAGACAGCTGTAACTGAACAACAATAAAATAACTTAAAAAAATGATCTCACATGAAAATTTTCATTCTTCATTGTTCTTCACTTATGAACATATTGAATGATTGTCACTTATGGGTATACTGATCTTTTCTTTCTCATTTGACTTACTAATCTGATGACATAGTAATAGACTACCTAATATTTAACCATCTTTTCATTAATGGGAATAAGTATTATTGAATTAAAGTGCTACTGGATTTTGTTGCTAACATTTTAATGAATAATTTTGTACAAAATATTCATTAATTTTGTTGGATTCCTACATTTCTATGGTATATTCTTTTACAGGTTGGTGTTCATATTAAATCGGTATTTTTTACATTTAATATTATTTTGTATTAGTTTCAAGTGTATAGCATAGTGGTTAATATTAGGTTGGCTTTAAAAAATATTTTGGAAACGTTTCTTCGTCTTTTACACTGAAAAAAATTGTTTGCATCATCTTCTCCTTTAAGGGTTGAGTGTATTTAAATCCCTAAATTCTCCCTGCCTGGTAAATGTTGGCAGTGGGTTTTTAACATTTTTTCATAATTTTTATTATGGCGAAATTTTAGATAATAATAAAATGAACATCTATTATCACTACCCAGATTGAGACATAGAATGTTGTTTTGTTCTAGAAACTTTATGTTTGTCAAAAGGGGAGTGTCAATAGTTTTTTGTGAATGCATGTACATTTACACTGCTCAGCAAAAACGAGGATTGCCGTGGGTCCATACCATTACCAACATTTGCTATCATACGTTAAATTTTTTCCCACAGAGACAGAGTGAAATGATATCTTGTGGTTTTAATTTATATCTCCTTAGTAAGTAATAAAGTTGAAATTTTACCCTATATATATTGGCTGCTTAAATTTCCTCATCTGTTCAACTCTTTTGTACAGTTTTCCTTTTGAGTTGTCTTTTTTCTTACAATTTTAAAATTCCGATAACATTCCCTTACCAATTTTTGAACCTGGAAATACATTCTGATTTTTTTTTTTGTCATTGGCGGCAGTCATCAACGGAATGTGATCAGCAGTTGACCCATAGCTGGCCCTGGGCAATTGGAGGTGCCTTCTCTGCTCCCCTGCTCTTAGTATGTAGTTCCGTCCGTCAGTCTCACTAGGAACCGTTTTCAAGGTCGGAACCTTGACAGAGTACTTGTTGTCGAGACCCTCAGGAAGAAATACGCGACCAAACCTCGTTTAGGCCTCTGTGTAAACTTGGATGATTCCTGTGGGGCGGCGGTGTGGAGACCTCGTCTTGCAGCTGCGGGGAGACTCGCCTCCCAAGTAAGTTTCCTTGCTTGTTCAACCTGCCACCTGCTCTCTGTTTGGAATTCCTTGCCCTCCGTGGACCGGGCCGCCAAGTACATGGAAATTCTTTTTTCTGAAGTAGTTGATTTTATCTTTTTAAAAAAATTGTGGTCTGCTGTTTTATTTTTTAAATCTTAAATCCTTTTCTACCCAGAGGCCTGTATAAGTTTAACATATTTTACTTTCATATTTATATATTTAAGCCAAATATATAAATATATCAAATTTATATATTTCATATTTATATATTTGGAATTGTGTGTTTCACTATGGCATGTGATTAAGATCCATTTTCTAATTTGACATACATATCTAATGATTCAAGCCCATTATTAAGTAATCAATGTGTTCTGTTGGTCAGAAATGTTCACAGTATAATAATGGGGCTTCCACATATGTGAGAGTCTACGAATGGGCTTTTCATTCATTCATTCTTTTTTTTCTGCTATTTTGTTGTATTCATCCATCTTTGCACTTTTGTCTATTGTGTTCATTATTGTAGCTTTAAAATTCTGTCGTGATATTTAATAGGGCAAGTGTTCCTTTTCTTCTGCAGACTGTTGGCAGTTCTTGCTCTCTGTTTTTCCTTATGAATATTACAGTAGCTTGTTGAGTACCTGGTGGCAGGGGGGCCTTTGGGATTTTGATCACTGTTATATCAACTCTTTATTACTCGGTTTGGAGGATCGACATCTTTATGGCATTGACTTTTCTTATCCAGAAAATAGGTATATCTTGCTGCTTATTTAGGTCTTCTTTAATGACTTTCATTAAAGTTTCATACTTTTCTTTGAAAATTATTTGACTTTAATAGTATTTTCCCTAAGCATATTTATAATTATATATTTTGATGTATTAGTGTTTTAAAATTACATTTTCTAAGTGTTAATTGCATAAAAAAAGTAATATTGTTTTCAGAGGTTACAGTCTTGCTAAAATCTCTTATGTATTCTAATAACTTATTTGAGTTTGAGTTTTTTTAAACACACACCTTTTATGTCATCTGTAATAATGTCAGGATTGTGCCTTTTCTTCTGATCATTTCTCATTTTGCTTATTTTCTTTCCTTACGACATTGACTAGGACTTTGAATGGAATACTAAGTATGGGAGGTGATGGCATTATCCTTGTCCTGTTCCTAATCTTAGTGGAAATGCTTTTGATATTTCAACGTAAAATAAGGTTCTTGCCTTATTAAAACAGGAGGGGGCTGCCATGACAAATTACTACAGACTGTGTGGCTTCAACGGCGGAGATTTATTTTCTCTTGGGCTGGGAGTCTAAGATCAAGGTGTCAGCAGGGATTTTCTTTTCCCTGAGGCCTCTGTCCTCGGCTGCCTTCTCACTGTGGCCCTATCTGGTTTTCTCTCCGTGGGCGTGTATCCTTGGTGTCTCCTTTCTGTCCATATTTCCTCTTCTTAGAAGGATACCAATCGTATTGAATTAGACCCACCATAAGGGCCTCATTAAAATTTCATCACCTCTTTTAAGGACATGTTTCCTAATAGCCGAATTCTGAGGTGTTGGGGGTTAGGGCCTCAACGTGTATTTTGGGGGACACAAAAATTTATATCATGAATATATATTTAATTTCAGAAATGCTTTTCCTGCATTTGTTGAGATGGTCTATATTTTCTTTACTCTCAAAGGCATTGTTAATTACACCAGTAAATTTCTAATTTTCATACTTCTTTTCTAAAGCAAGCTTTTATTCTTGAGTCTATTCCTAACTGAAATGCATGGTGTATGTATTAGAAGACTGTACACAAATGTTCACATGAACACTATTCTCAGTAGCCCCAAACTAGTAACTAACCAAACCCCGATCAACTGTTAACAGTGGTGGTATATTTATATAATGTGATACTATGCAGCAGTGAAAATGGAGGATCTACAACAATATGCAATAATGCTAATAATACCTGCAAACAAAATCGTATGAAAGAAAATGGACATAAAAATGTATGTGAGGCATGGTTCAATTTGTGAAAGTGCAAAAACAGCCAATACTAATTGTGCCATTAGGAATCAGGAGAGAGTTACATTTGACAGGCGTGGAGTATTGCCTGGGAAAAAAGCACCGATGGGCTTCCTGGGTGCTGGCAATATTCTGTTTGTTGATCTGGTTGCTTGATCTGGATGGATGGAGATGTTCATTTTATGAAAATTTGGTAAGTTGTATTCTTATGATACATATATACATTTTTTGGTATTCATGCATATGTTCAATAAAAAGTTTAAAAATGGTAGAATATGTGAATTGTTTCTCAGTTTCAGATTTTTCTCTGTTGAATTGTGACTACATTTTTATTTTTCAAGTATAAAGCAACAGATTTTATTTCTTTCATGCTAGATGGATTGTGAGTCTTTCTTGAAAGAGGCAACATTTCCACTATAATCTTTGTAATTAGATGATCTCTTCCTCTACAAGTAACTCTCAGGAAATACTGTAACTTCAATGTGATTTTTTTTTTTTTAGTTTCATGGAGCGTTTATTTTCTCTTAGGCTCTGCAAGAGCTTGCCGCCACACAGCTGTGCTAAGTCAAAGAGAACGTTCCTTATCTGCTCTGTAAACACAGACAAAATCAACACAGCTGATGTCCAAGTGTTACAGAGGGTGTTGTAAGAAATTTAAATCTAAAAATACGGAAAACTGGTTCTGCACGTGAAATCCTTTGTATGGCTAACTGAGGACAAAAAAGGAAATGATTTTGTTTTTGAACAAATTTTTAAATGAGGCCATGCATATTTTGACTTGCTTGTTTTGGATTCGGGAAGTGGTTTTGATGAAGAAGTGTTTCGGTCTCTAGCTGACTCTCGGGGGGTCCCAGGGATTCGCCCCAGTTGTCCTGCTGTGGCTCCCCTGGCAAACCGCCGTGGCCGCATGCGTCCTGTGGCCTCCAGAGTCCCAGGGTGCATCTGCCTTCTGTTCAACACAGAGAAGACTGAGAAACACACATGATAAGGCATGTTCAATGAATATAATTATGTGGCCTTTCACATTTAGATCTGTTTTCAATATGAATTTCTTTGGAGTGTGGATATGGTATAAGAAGAGATCCAAATAGTATTTTTTTTTTGTTTTACATGGATATTTAAAGTGATACAGAACCATGTATAGAAAGTCCACCTTCCCAATTTCCCTGGAGTGTCATCTCTTGCATAAATCAAATGACTATATGTTTGGGTCTCTTTATGGACTCTGAATTTAATTTTACTTGTCATATATTTATCCTTGTGTCAATACTATGCTTTCCTAATTATTATAGCTTCATAATATGTTATATCTTTATTCTTTAATGTATTCTTGTGGTAGATATACTCAATCTTTAGCATTTCCATTTAAATTATAGGAATTGTGTCAATTAGTATAAAAAACAGGCTTAGAATATGATTGGGACTGCACTGACATGTTAGGCCAATTTAGGGGAAATTCAAAATATTTGTAATATTAAGCCCTTTAATCCAGTTGTATCAGAGAATACAGCTATCAAATATAGGGCAAGGCAAAAGTAGGTTTATAGCTGTGAGTACCTGAAACACAGAGTTTATTCATGTATTATTATTTATTTGTGTATTATTTTCCATATGAATAACTGTAAACCTACTTTTACCCCACCCTGTATTTAAACAATAAATTTGTGGTACAGTAAAAATTGTCCATCTTTATTAACATATGAAATAACAACCTCTAATAGTAAGTCTAATAACTACCATAATTTCAAACTAGTGATAAGCACAGATGATATTTTAGATATCTGCAGCCATAATGGAATATGAAATCTGTTATTTCCATCAACAACCAATTCTAAAGCTACCTGAGACAAAGGTACAAGTGCAGGTGTGTTTCTTTTGTCCACATTCGTAAGGAAGTGGAAGGCTGCATTTCAGACTGATGTTAATGGATATTCAGATGTAACATTTTTCCCATTCAAGTTCATGAATTCCCTAAATTCTGTTCATGGACCCAAGAATTAAGGACACAGAAGTGTGCATTAGGACACAATTAGAAGACTGCATTCTACAACATTGTTTGAGATAGTAAAAAATGGTAAGTGTTGCCAATCTCATTAAAACATGAAATAAGTAAGCGATAGTACATTCATACGATGGAATATTATTTAGCAGCAGAATTCAAGTCTTCATTTTTACACAGCTACATAAAATAATCTAAACATACAGACTTTGTGATTTTATATATAAAATTCCAAAGTGGCTAGGTTAAAATATAAGAGTTAGGTTGCCACCATAAGAGTTGAAATTATAAGGAAAACCAAGGAATGATTATCTAAGGGCCAGTGTATAATCTCTAAGGGAGAGGGATGATGTTGAATTGGAAGGGTTATGTCGGGGGCTCAGGGTTTCTGGAAATGTCTGATTTATTGACTTGAGTTCTGGTTACACAAGTCTTAACTGTATAATAATTCATGAAGTTATGCATTTATATTTCATGCTCCATTTACCTTTCCAGATGAGTATTATATTTTATAATTAAATGTTTTATTAAATAGGAAAAATACATTAAAAAGTAGAAACATGGCAAAGCTAATACATAAATACAAAATTTGATATTTCTGGGAAAATAACGAAACTGAGAACCAAAATGTTCAGAACCACTAGCTAATTAAATTCAAAATAAAGAAGTGAGAGAAAATGCACAAAAATACCCAAAGTTAACAACAATAATGGGGAAATCAACATAGATACAGGGAAATTAAGAGAATCATTATAGACTATTATATTCAGATATATACAATAAATTTGAGAGCTTAAAAGAAAAACATGATTGTTTAGGGAAATAAAAATTGCTAGTAGTAAGCCCCTTAAAGACAGATCATTTAAATAAGTTTATTATTAGAGAAAAATAAAGATATTAAAGACTACCTCACTATAAAGGTTTAGATGGTTTCAGAGGGGAATTATACTGTACTTTTAAGGAAGAAATGATTTTGATAATATTTAAATTATTTCATGGTCCAAAAAGGAAGGGACATTTCCAGGTTATTTTTATAATTTAGATATACATTGTTTAAAAAGTCTGTCACAGAGAGCACAGGAGAAGAAAAACTACAGACTAAGCAGTTATAAATATCAATGCAAATGTTTTAAAGTGCAGCAACTGTATTCCATTGTGCTTGCTATGCTCGATGCTTCAGGAGATGCAGTGAGGACATCAAGTAGCCTAAATTTAGAATAGGGGATGAAAGTAGAAAAGTGACTTTACAACATAGTAGGGTAAGATAAGCACTATCACAGATGACTCATATATTGCTCAAAGAAAGGCACTCGGATATATTTGCTTTGGGCATATGAGTAACAATCTGGTAGTAGAGCTGCTGTTTGAGGTGAGTGGTGAGGAATCATGGCTAAGAACCTTGTTCTGCCAAAGTTGAAATCTCAAGTCTGGGACTCAGTTATCATTAGCTGTTTAATTGGTTCAGCCTCGTTTCCAGGTTCATCTTTAGAGTCTGTGTGACCTGAAGAACACAAGGTCACACCAGGTTATTCTTGTTGCAACTGTTTGCTCTCCTTGCACTCGTGTGCATGTAATAGATCGTGAACACGGCCACGGTTCTCTGGAGCTCCTCCCATCCAGAAGCAGAGTCCATTTCCTTATCCCTTGCATCTGGGCTGGCCTGTGATTTGCTATGACTAACATAATGTGCAAATGGCAGTGCCCTAACTCCGTGCCTAGACTTCAAGAGGTCCTGCAGCTTCCACCCTGTTTTGGGAACCAAGTGAACAAGCCTGGACTGTCCGGCCGGAGGATGAGAGGCTGTGCAGAGAGAGGACCCATCCCAGCCCGATTCCACACACATGTCACCCTACCAAGCCGAGCCTGGCTGATGCCAGGAATTTCCAAAACTTTTCACCTTTTTATTTGTGACCAGTGATTGCATTTAACAATTATTCCGTATTCTTTTAAGTGTCTAGCTGTGTGTGTGACACAAAGTGGATGAACTTATGTGAGCAATTCTCCTTAAGACTGTGAGGCATGTGAAACCTACTCAAAAGTGAGTCTGAAAAACCCAGTTACTACACTAATGAACAGCAGTGTTTAGAGCAAGATATTTGGCTTCTAGGGCTTTTGCTCCTTCACCATGAAATGAGGGAGAACAGCTGGGTCTCTGGGGTCATATTGGGTCTGATGTGCTCTGATTTCAGTACCTCCTGCTGAGCCGTCTTCCGGGCCCACTGGGCACTGGAGTCAGTAGCAGTTCTCTGCTGTAATAGAAACTAATTTCTATCATTCAATTCATATTATTTTATTTAGTTTTAATTATGCTAGCTGCTCATATATCAGTAATTCACCAGTATTCAAAGAAGAGATATAAAAAAAATTCCCATAATTCAGATATAAATGTTAACACTGTTCACAGTGATCCTTATTTCTAATCATATATGTATTCAAAAATAGGGTTTTTATTATACATATTGTTTCTCCAATTGATTTTTCTGTGTCAGTATATAGACAGCTCTGTTGAATGGCTGCATTGTTACAAATAAACCACATATCTATGGCTTCACATTTGGACTATTGCCAATTTTTTCTCTTATCAACAATGTTGTGACAAACAGGACTGAATTTCCTATTTGGAAAATAAAATATTTGAAAAGCAAGGCACCAAGCGGAGCTTTAGTAACGCTATTGTCCGAGTGATGAAAAATAAATCCATATTATTATATGGTTCATTTTGAAGTCGTGTGTTAGCCACCATTTCCTCATTTCATGCCTGAAGTGGGACACCAAAAAATTTTAATGACAATAAAAGTGTCTGGACCCCCTACTGAATCTAATTAAAGTGAGGGTCTCCAGGGCAATTTTTAGACACACAGCTAGTGAAAGCTTGCAAAGATAGCATTTCTTTAGCATATTTGTTTATTGACCTAATTAGAAAAGTACAAGAGAACAAGCCACTTTGAAAACCTTGTCCCTATTAACTGTAGATGATATGTCCCCAAACTCTTAAAACACATTTGGAGATCAATTAAACGAGCATCGAGAGAAATCACTTCCTATTTTATTTCTAGATAGGCAGTAGAAGTTCATTTTAGCCACGAAAGAAGATTAAGAAGGCTGTGAGAAATGACGTAAGCAGGAGCTGTGCCCGAGGAGAGATGATAAAATCTTACCATACACAGACTGAGTGGCACGCTGCTTCACTGACTGTTGCAAGGATTTTTTGCCATCTTCTGTTCTTTTCTTGACTCCAAAAACATTTTGCCTACCTCACACACACCAGACCACGTAAATACCATTAGTCAGATCTAACTTAAAATATACAGACGTATCTCTTTTCTTCCTGTCTTTCTTCACCTGAGTGCTAAGCCGTTGAAAGATCCCTGTGTTATTTTGCTTTGACTGCATCTAATACACAGGAATAATAATAATTGTTACTATTTACTACATATCAGGCATTGGGCTAAATGATTTGTATGTATATGGGCAGGATAATTAGATGATCTTTTTTCTGTGGTTTCCCTTCTTTGTTGGTTATCTGGGTAAGGAGCTTGTGTGTTCTCTGCCTCCATTTTTGTGGGCTGGCGACCAGATGTTGTCAGTTCTTCTGCATGGTTGTGACTACTGAGCTTGTACTTGGTGTCCTGGTTGGTGAGGTGAGAGACTGGAGGGATTATGAGGGCAGGAAAGAGTTACATCCCACTCCCCCAGGCCACAGGGACAGAAGATAAGTTAGAGGTTCAAGTTCCCAGAATTCGGGATGTTCAACTGTAGAACCACGAAATCCCTGGCAAACTCGGAGGGTTGGTCACCCTGGATGGAGCGATGGTACTCTCAGAAAAGGCAAGGTCTGTAGCAGGTGAGCCTGTGATTTGTGATGTTCACCTGGAGGGCGGGGGTCAACATCATAGGCTCTCCTGAATTTGCCAAAGATGCTCTTGCCCCAAGTGCAACCCAGAAATAACAGAGTCTAGACCAGCAGACACCACTGAGTCTGTGATAACAGAGATCTCAGTAGAAACTAATGTCGAATCATAGACTTACTTTAAGTATTGCGAAGTATTTATGGAGCTTCTGTGCCAGGTGTGAGGTGATGGATTGGGGATACAGAAATGGCTAACAGGTCACCACTATTGAAAGACAGGAACGCAAAATAAAATTTACACTATGACAAAAGCTGCAACAATGAAAGGGGAAGTGCCCTAGTGCATATTTAATAGAAGAAGGTACTGGGATGTCATTGTAGATATGATGGTGACATTGGGTGGATGGTCAACGGTGAACTCTGCAAGTTTATGTGTGAGGGAGTGGAGGAAACAAGGGTACATTCAAGACTTCCTCAAGGAGTGTGTGACTTAATGTGGATTATGCTACCCTTATGTATCAGTGATGCAGGACACGTGGATGGAACAGAAGAATGGAAGTCCTCGGGGGCCCCAGACAGAACCACTGAAATCAAGTGGAATAAATGTGTCTCTGCGAAATGAAGTTTTGAGCCCAGGGGTCATGCATGGAGAGAGAAAGATGGGAAAGTAAAGTAAAAATAGATGAAATGTTCTAACTTTAAAGGTGAAAGGAAGTGGAATGGACATGGCCAACTCTCATATGGCTTGGCAGCCGTCCTTCTCCGGAGGTGTACTTGAACAGAAGCGACAACATATGGAGGAGGGGTTGTAGGGGGTCACCACACTGAGGGCTCTTCAAATTTTCTTCCAAAATTCAGGCAACATCTTCACCCTCACTTACCAGACCCTTTTCCTCCAAATTTTGCTTCAAAGAGGGTGACTCCAGGTCTTACTCCCTTGCTTCCATGAGAGCCATTGCTCTTTATGTTTTCTAGATTTTAATCAGTTTTATTGAGGCTCCAAGTTAGATGTTTGAAATCTACTAAAGATGAAAGCCACCACACTGGACAGTGACTGTGTGGTCCCTGAGGGCAGGAGTAGCTTCTGGCCACCAGGGAAGATTCACAGCTTCCATCGTAGGAGTGAACGGGGCAGGTCTAGGCATATTGAACTCTGTCATGTGAGTAGGAGGGCATAGAGTTCACATCAATCCCTTTAAAAACACTGGTCACACTCCTCAAAATACTTAAAGTAGTGAGAGCAGTACTGTCCTCAGTCAGAGGGAGGGAGCTCCTCATAAACAAGGCTGCCACTTATAAATGCATTTCTTCCTCGTGAATTACCCACTGAGATGGCTTCCTGTGGGGCAGCTCCCAGGATCTGAGAGGGACTAATGTGTCAGGAGAGCTCTTCCTCTAATAATAAGCTACTTTAATCATGTTATGTTCATTCAAAGAAAATATGCCAAGACTCACTGAACTGAGTCATATAAAAACTCCCTACAAACCTTAGAACTACAGCCTTTTCTTCCCTTTCCCAAAACTTGCCCAAACCCAAAGAAATCATTAGTACATGGGTATGATAGTTTAGGGTTATAGAAGTAAAAATATGTAACCAAACACACACTGGGATGCCCTCCTGGAACTGCTCTGGGCAGCATAAGTGGCTCCCACATCTGAGTTCCCGTCACTGTGGTCACACTTCTGAGGTGCACTTCTCACACTGTAGGTGGTTGTTGGGTTCACTTTGTCTCCCACATTCGCTTGTGTTCCTCCCAAGGCCAGAGCAGGGGGAAAATGTTTAATAATTACCTGTGGTGGTAGGCACTTTCCTATGTTGTCTTATTTAACTTAATCCATTCAAGTACCCCAAGAGGTCAGCATTGTGCATAACTGTTGTACAGTTCTAAGTTGTTAAGCAGCTGGAGCAGGGCATGCAGCAGAGCAGAGGCTGAACCCAGGCCAACTCCACTGTAAGACCCACTTCCATCTGCACACCCTTCTTTTTATTCTCAGTGCCCAGCTCAGTGCTTGCCCATGTTCCTAGGTGGTTTGGCAGGATGTCGAAGTGCTTTGTGTCTGAATTTCTATGGGAAGGAGGTGGCTAGTGCGAAGGCAGGTGTTGGGGGAGGAGATTTGATAGTGGAAAAAGGTGGAGGAGCTGCCACGGAGAAGAGGAAATGACATAGAGCAGGGAATCATGGAAGGCGGAACTGGTGTCCTTGACGTTGGGAACCTGAGTTAGAAACGCTAGTCTGAGTGGCTGTGTGATTTTCTGTACCAGCAGTGAAGTAGAGACAAAGATTGTGTTGGGAGATGTGACCAAAGGGCAGAGGCTGAGGGGGCCGATGATACATGGAACATGATGGTTAAAGTGGTGACATCTGAGGGTCAATCTTAATAGGGAAGTGAAAGCAGAAGGACCTAAGAGAGAGGGAGAAAGTTCTGAAAATGATCAGTGCCAGGGGAGCAGTAGAGAGGAGGAGGTCACAACAAGCCTGAGAGATCATACAGAGAGAGGGTCTGTGCCCAGCTGGGCATGAGGGGAAGCAAAGGGTGATGGGTGTTAACTGGGAAGAGTGTCAGTGTTTCCTAAGGGCAGGGAAGATGGAGGAGCAGGGGGAAATCAGTGTGTCCTTCAGGGTTTGGTCAGGAATAGAGAGCCACTGTAAGTACTGCAGGAAGGAGGTACCTCATAGAACTTACATGAACTAGAATGTATATGAGCCTGGCAGGTGAAAGTGAAGGTCTGGAATCGGGCTGCTAAGATGAGAGAGGCAGGCACAAGTCAACTGAAGCTCTAGTGCCTATATACCAGAGTTTGCCAGAAATTTCGAGAAACCACATGCTTGTGAAGTTTGTGGAAGTCTAAACTGCTGCCTCTGTGGAAGTATTGCCTACTTTAACAAAGAGAGATTTGAAGTGCAAATACTAACTTTTTTCCTTATGAAATTTTATAGCTTTTGTAAAAATTAGTCTTCAGTTACAATTTACATTCAATATTATTGTGTATTAATTTCAGGTGTACAGCATAGTGATGACACAATCATACACTCGACAAAGTCATCTCCCCGATATTTCAAGTCCCCACTGGGCACTACGCTTAGCTATTGCGATAATACAGGCTATATTTCCTATGCTGTCCTTTATATCCTTGTACTGTTTTGTAACTTCTTAATTCCTTCGCCTTTTTTACCCAGTCCCTCAACCCCCCTCTCCTCTGGCAACCCTGAGTCTATTCATGTATTTTTATTTGAAAAAAATGAAATATATAATATATCTATATACCTACTGTCTTAGAATTTAAAACTCAAGTTTTCTGTTATATTGTGCTTATTTTAAAATATAAGGCATAAGACATGACTAATGAAATGAAAGTCCTCTTTGCACCCCTTCAGGTGCATGCCCCCACATATGGTGTGCCTACCATACGCCACACTCCCGTAATCAGTTACTCTGTTCGTGGGTTCTCAGGTTTGATCTCCTGAGCCAGATGCCCTGAACTGCTTTTACATTAGGGCAGTAATGCTTTCATTCTGAACCTTTATTATTAGTTTTGGTAGTTTATATTCCTGCTTTTTGATATGTTCCTTAGCATTGAATGGCTGTTGCGGGATCTTTTGTCTTATGACTTTCAGAATCAGTGGTGTGGAGTAAATGGATGAATTTGGGGAGAATTGATATCTTTACAATATTGAGTCATTCCATTCATGAACACAGCATGCTTCTTTACTCACATATCCTTTATCTCCTACATAACAATGGGCAATTTCCCCATGAAGGTCATGTTTATCTTTTATTAGATATGTTCCCAAGTATATTATGCTTCTCATTCTTACTGTGAACAGAAGCTTTAAAAAGTTTACATTTGGTTATCATTGGGAGATAGAAATGCTATTATTTTTGTGATTTGTCCTGCACCAGAAACTCACTTATTGCTTCTTATAACCTGTATAAACACACCCCACATCTACACATACTATTTCTCTTTCTTTCCAACCTTTGTACTTCCCACTGCACACTTCTCATCTCTATCTTACTGAGCTGAGTAGCGTCCTGTCAAATTGTCCTCTTTTCTAATCTCTAAGGATTAGAGATGTTGCCTTCCATGTTGATGCATCTCATGGTTATTGCTCATGCAATAGTGTATTGTACTTGGTTGTGAGCTCATTTTCAACAGGAACCGTCTCCTGCACAGGTCTCACGTGGTTTCAGCTTGTGGAGGCATTCTTATTGGAAGTTTCTGAGTTATTTCTCCTCTGGCTTCTGTGGTTTGCAGGTTCTGGACCCATTTTTGTTTCAGTTTCCTACTTTGTGTTTTCACATCATAAGGGTATTGGAGATTTTTGGTTCCCACTATCTCAGACCGCAGACTAAAAATGTTTTGTTATGTTTTTTGCCATGTCCCAGGGCCCTCACCACCCCCTTGGTCCTATCCTTGGGGCGGTCATGTGAGCTCTTTACAAATGGGAACATACAGCCCTTGTTCCCAGATTTACTTAATGCAGGAAGTTCAGGTGGTCAGGGCCTTGATTTTCATATCCCCACTGCCTCCCTGAAGACTTTTGTTTGTTTAAATAAAAACCCAGCCTCGAAAGCCTATTTCTGGTTTGGTTACTCTGATAGATCACACAATTTTAGTTTTGCTCATGACGAAAGTTTTCCCCCTAATTTTCTGGCCCTAGCAAAATGTCTTAATGTTAAACTTGGCTTTGTACCTTGAGTTATAAAAATGTGTTTCATTAAATATCAGTTTCTCTCAGAGAAGAATGCAATCTAGTGCAAGGGAGAAGGAGGTCCAATGGCAGAAACACAGGTACTTCCTAAGAGCCTTGTAGTCTTTCTCCTGGGGTGGAGGCAGGGCAGGAGAAGAAAAAGACCAGATATTTAAAGACTCAATGCATAATGTATGTGTAGGGCTATTTTCGCAGGCTGTTCTAATAGTGAGAAGGATGGGAAGGCATTAGCAAAAATCAAACAAAAGCAGAGCTTTGATTAGTCTCAAAATAAATCTTTAAAAAAGAAGCCTGTGAGTTCCCTAGTTCCTCACCTCCATGATTATGGGAAGGTATGGCTATGTAAAAGCCTCACAGAACTGGTGAGGAAAAAAATCAGGCAAAACCCACTTCCCCTTCAGATGAGGTCATCGCAAATGTTGGCATTCTCTCTCCAGCATCAGTGTTGGAGCATCTTGAAGGGGAAATCTGGACAGTATTGCTCCAAGAGCTGAAGTTGGACTGTTGCTATATGTTGATTATAGGCAGTGCCATATGTAATTTGTTGGTGATTAATAAAAGAATTATTCAGCCAAGTTGAGAAATAGCCAACATGTTTTGTTCCTGGTGGTGCCATACCTGAGCCACAACTGGGCTCCTAAGCAAATCCCTGCGGAGTGCCTGCTTGTGCCTGGCACTGCTTCAGGGCCTGGGCATTGCCCAGGAAATGCAGGCTCTACCCTCTGGAGCTTGTATTCCAGCTGAGGAGGACAGATGATCGGCCAGTAGACAACACTGTGAGTAACATAATTCTAGGGCATGATAAGTTTTACAAAAACATTAAAATCTGGTAAGTGGATGGCAAGTGTCTAGATGGGGAGACCCAATTAGACGGAGAAGCCTGTTGAGAGGAGGTGACATTTGACATCAGTATTGCATTACGAGAAGAAGGGCGGTGAGGAGTAGGAGGTATTTTATCAGAAGTCTAGATAAAGATAAAATATATACAAATCTGGATTGTGAGGGTGAAGCCTGGAGTTTATTTACTAAATAACTGGGGTTAGGGTGGTAGGCAATTAAAAGACTTTATATATGATTCCTTTACATTTGTAGCATTCCCTACCCAAGTAGAGGGGAGGATTATAATTAGTGGTACGTCTATTTGACGATAATTTTTTGTTTGATTTTCCCCCATCACTGATGCAGACACCGGCCCACAGTGCCCGAGTCATTATGGATGAAATGAGACATTCACACGAACTGCCAAGTCCAGTGGAGGAAAAGGGACAGCATGGCTTTTCTCTCAAGGGGAGCAAAAGCTGCAGCCTCTGCCATGACAGGCTTTTATTGGGTTTCTCTGCCCATTACATGATGGTCCTCATTTACTATGCACAGGGTCATTTTAGGTGGTTACCTTTTACAGAAAACAAAGGAGCCAATGCTGCTAATCACATCACAGAAGAGGGATATTTGCAAATGAAAAGGCAAAAGTGGTTGAACCGGTTACACTCATCCTTGGAAGGTTTAGCATGGATTTTAGGAAGTTGCTTTACAGTAAATGTTCTCAATTCAGGGTGAGGAAGTTTTAGCAAAAAGCAAGACTCATAGTGGCCTACATACATTGCAGGCCTGATTCCCCACAGGAGAACCTATCCGTAGTCGTGGGTCCTGTGCATCTCCCAGTGGGAGTTGGGCCCACACCACGCAGAGCCACCTCCTACATATCACCTCTATTTTCCAGGGTCTAGTACTGAGACTCAGTGAGGTTAAAGGACACGCAGGATTGTAAAGCCAAGTCTGTGTTGCACAACTCTGCACAGCTGGTCGGAAGTGGTGGCTGTGGCCCAGGGAACAGTGTCCCTGTCACCCATTGCATGGATGGTAGAGCCATTCCACTAGCATGCCTGTGTGGCCCTTCCGTGTTTTGTGTAGGAAGACATATGCGCCTCCTGTGTGTCAAGCAGAAACACGCCAGCAGGCCCCATGACATGTGAAAGAGCCTCACATTTCCAGTGCATATCGTCCTTACAACAGGATCATTTCAAAAAATGGAAAGTATGAAAATAGTAGTTGCCCAAACAAGCAATGTGCAGAATGTCAGGCTAAGGACAAAGACTATGCGTCTCCTTAAAAATTCACTCACCCAAAATAAGCAATCTGGTGTGAGCTGACATGACCCCATGATGTCTGAGAACCGCACAGCGGCAGAAAGCAATCTGATGATCCATTTCAATAGTTTCAAAGATATGCATTCCTTTGACCTAAGAATTTTTCTCCTGGGAACCTAAAAATTTTTTTAAAACTGTAAGAATATTACTTACACATGAGTATATTACTTATGACACCATTTATAATGCATGAAAATAAAACAAAATTGAATATCCCCAAACAAGGGCAAATGGCACATTACCCATGGAACAGGCTCTTGATGAAATATTGTGTTGACATTTAATTTAATCCTTATAATGATGTTATAACTTAATGAAAAATTGCCAAAACTGTAATATTAACCAAATAATGCAAAATAGGAAACATGAGCTAACCTTCATAGCACTCTAAAAATTGTGTCGGCACATTTAGGAGCACTAGAAATGAGTGAGAAAATGTTACAACTGGCAGCCTGTACCTATGTTGCCATTCCAAAAATTTTCTTTCTATGCTTTGCCTTTTATTTTGTTTATATAATAAATAAAGCACATGCTAGCAAACCAGTTATTTGTCTGGAGAGCTGCTTTTGTCTTGGATATGGTAAATGGCCTGCTCCCCCATCAGTTCTCCCTCGTCTGGCACTCTCCCTCATTCGGAGCTGTGGGTGAAGAGATGAGCAGAGAGCTGACAAGGGAATTGGGAAGCGGGTGGGAGGGCTTCTGCATGGCCTGCTCTTGCTCAGAATCATGGATGGATGCTGATGCAGAAGAACTTGCATTCCTACCCATGTCTGGAGAAACGTCCCTTCCTGAAATATACAAGCAAGACACTGTCAAGACAATGGGTTGCAGATGTCCTGAAGTGGAAAACCATCCATTGTAGCATTTGGACAAATAAGACCCAATGCCAGAAGAATTGTCCGAGAAGATTGAAGGAGCCAACAGGAAGGCTGTGGGAAAGGTTTGTTTCCTCAGCACAGAGGCACCAGAAATAATTGCACTTCTTTTTATCCACCTCATATTTATCAGCCCCCAGTGTGGGGAACTATAAAGAACACAGAGTCCCTAAAGCTCCAAATGCTTCTCCTGCAATCTTTAGCAGATTCAGTTTCCTAACCATCTTCCCATTGAAATATCCATGAAAACACACATACACACACCAATAAAGCATTGCATGGCACTGGTAATAAAGGCGATTGTTCAGCAATGGGCCAATTTCTTGTAAAAGTTTCCTAAAGGGACTGAGAAATGTTGGAAGTTCACTCACTCCTAAACATCTCTAAATGAGCAGCATGTCAAGGCTAGAGAGCATGAGAAAGGGCTTTCACCTCAGTCCCTGGTGTATCCTTTCCTTAGAGACTCAGGGCCGGTGCTGCTGCGGAGCAGATGTCCTGACGGAATACCCTCCTGCTTCCCGAGCAGCTTTTAGTCCTTCCCGGTACTGCTCCCCAGGCCCAGCAGTGCCCATCTTTTCTACATGTTCCACAGATGGCAGCTCTCAGCAATGCAATGCAGCTGAGGTTGAAAAGAAGGTGGAGACTGACCCATGTGGCTAGGAAGCCAGCAGGTGTGTGTGTGTGTGTGTGTGTGTGTGTGAGAACAGGAAGCCAGTCACTGGGAACATTGTGAAAAGGGGGTATCATATTTCCCTATACTGCTTTTTGCATATGATTTAAAAAATCAAAGTACCTTTCAAATAACTCCATGTAAGAGAAGACGTGGCTCAGTAGAGCTACCCTAGATATGGGTCAACTTGATGTTGAGCGTTTGTCTGGAGCTGTGCGCAGGACACGCTCTCAGCTCTTTGTATGAGATTCGGATTCTGGCAACACCTGGAAGATGGTGATGGAAACCTCAAGAAGCACTGGCAACCAGTGTGTTGGAAAATGCAGGGCCTGCAGAGGGCTGTCTAATCGAGGGCACAGACACACGGAGTTCACAAGGCAAGGCTTAGGGAGAGATCACGTACCAGGAGGGAGTACGTTCCCTGAATTTGCAGAAGAAAAAGGGAACCTGTGAAAATTACTAAAAGATCCAAAGGGAAAATTTGGATAATATTTACTTTTTGTCCTGAATAATGTGTGAGATAACACGGCTTATGAAATTAGAGATTAGGAGGACAGAGTTACATATAAAAGTTGAAGAATCAGAATAACCCTACCTTTGTGTTAGCATGACCAGGAGAGATTGCAAAGGAACAATGCCTTTAATATATTGAGAAAAAAGGATTTCCTGCATAAAATTCTATGTCCAGTCATAAAGGCATTTTTACTCATCCAGGGTCTCAGAAAATGAACTTCCCACACACCATTTTTGAGTGATACTCTGAATAGAGGAGAACCTTGAAAACCTAATCTTCTGGATGCCTTGCCTGGTGTGTGGGGTTTGTTGGCGGGGAGGGGGAGGGGCGGTGTCTCCTGCCTCTCTCTCTGTCTGCCATTTTTCATCCTTAAAGTTTATATCCATCAGATGCAGGGCGCCACGGCCACTTTCATTGCACTGTTTCCTGCCCTATAGCAAAGGGTCTCAGTCTCTAAAAAGAGGATCCAGGAGAACATTTAGTTTCTTCAAAAAGCAGCTGCCCCTTGGCTCAGCAGTTCCATGCGGAGAGACAGATCCCACACACTTCACACCGGTGTGTAGACAGAGGGCTGAAACCACAGCACTGTTTGAGCTGGTGAAAAACTGCAACCCAGTGTCCATCACTGAGTGACTGCGGGCATGAGTCCACATGCTGGAATTCCATGTAATGATGAAAAGAGAATGAGAGGAATTCATAGAACTGGAAGGGCAACATGTCCGTTGTTTGTCAGCCACCGAGAAACAGGAGTTACAGAACCGTGAATCAAACGTGGTAGAACTCTTTCATTGGCCCCGCTTTCTCCACCCTGCTCTGGGGCCCCGGGGTGCACTGCTCCCCTGGCCTCAGATTTCACCCTTGCCCTCTGGTTCTGGTTGGAGCTCAGAGGGGCTGGAGGCAGAAGGCAGAGTTTTATTTCCCTGGCTCCCTTGCCAAAAGCTGACTTGAGCGGGTGACCCAGGCTCCTGTGGGGCAGCCCCCTCCAGTACCCTCTTGGTCTTCAGTCTGGAGTCACTCCCTCAGTTCTGCCAGGGTGATGGCGCTGCTGTTCAAGCTCCAGAGTACCAAATTCTCCCTGTATTCAGACTGCCACAACTTTCCATCTACTTCGACTACTAAGCTCCCCTCACTTTAATTTGAGGCTGCTGTTTCATGCTGTGACCCTAACTGGTGTATATATAACAATCCCATTTTTACAGAAGTGATTTCCATATGTGGTCCATTGTTTGGAAAGATAAAACCAAACTGTAAATAGTGGTAAACTCTAGAAAGTGGATTTGGCAGAAAAAAAAAGAAGGGACTGTAACTTTCACATTATCTACTTCTGTCTTATTTGAATATTTGTAATGAGTATATGTTACATGTATAATATAGATTATAAATTTATTATAATAAACTATTGATTTAAATAACAAAAAGTACACCCAAACCAAAAAACAAATGCAAAATCAGTACCTAAATTTCTGATCAATAGACCTGATATTTCCGAACCAGAATCTAGTTACTGAGAAAGAGTGTATTTATCCTAGCTTATTTCATGTTGTTTGGTTTATATACATGGAGTATCAGGCTTTGATTTTATTAACATATGTGTTTCAAAGGATATGTGGATATCTCAGGATATAATGTGAGTAACTTTCAAATTTTTGTAATTACAAAAATGTATTCAAAATTCTCCAAGAGACTTGATGAACGGGACTATTGTATCTCATGGTTTAAGTTTTAGTACTTATGTATCAGCTTCTTTAAGATTTTAGTAACTAATACTTGTGTTTCACTTTCTGGATTTTTTTTTAGCATATTCCATTATAGCATGGTATCTGAGATTTAAAAGTTATTTTTATGCTGTGCCTGTACTTAATTGGGGGTTTGATTTCTCCACATGGAAACTTCATTTTGTGTCAGGGCTTTGGAATTGGAGGTTTTGCTATATCAAAACATAGCACTTCCTTGGGGAGTTGGGGCCATGACAATAAAGCCAAGTAGGATACAAGTTCAAGTTATTTTCCAGAAAAACCAAAGTATGCAAGAATGTTTTTTGGACTTTCAGAATTTTACTCCCATGAAATCAATACATATGGAAAATTAGAGCTTATGATTAGTAAGTTTTCCATTTAGGACAAAGTTAACTGACAATAAGGCTATATAACACTTCTGTGAGTTTTCTTCTGAGTTTTGTCTCAGCTCCACGTTTGCTAAGACGGGCACGTATGTACCTCCAGGTGGAACATGGTGGAAGGGTGTGATGCCCTGCAGGGGTATTGATTTCAGTCCCAGGAAGAAGCATTTGATGCACAAGAACATAAAACAATGTTTTAAGAACATGTCTCATTCATTCTTTGGTAATTCAGTAAGTATATGCATAGCTTTTAATTTGGGGGATGTTGAGGCAGGGACAAGGACTTGTTCCTGAGAAGCTCAAAATCTAATTGAAGTAACAAGGCATACCTCGAGGAGCAGGGCACTTAAACCTGACAAGTGCCAGAGACCCCTTTGCAGGAAGAGAAATATTTCAGACCCCTCAGGTTGATTTAAAATGGTTGTATGATGTTATGTCCCTACGTATAAACAAGTATGAATTTCCGTTTTCAAGGCTTCGATTTTTCTCATTTCTCTTCCTCACCTGCAGAAATTAGGTTGTTATTTCCTTTGGGCTACAGCAGGTCTTGGAGACCACTGGTTAAAACTCATTAAGATTCAGGAACAAAATGCTTATAGTTTCTTGTTTTTTAATTGCCAGTTTCAACCTCTTTATTGCCAGTTACCTGGAGCCCATTTTATTTCTGGAATGGTCCTTTGAGTCACTTGTTTTCCAAACACTGGGACATCCCTGAGCAAGAAATGCTGTCTCGTAAAGAACCAGCAAATATGATCAGACAAATGAATTGTGCAGCCTCGCATAAAAAAATCTGCTGTTCCTAATTGTGCCTGCCTGAAATAACTATGGCAACTGGCTGATGCAGACTTCAATGCATGAAAGAATGAACCTGCAGCTGACTCAGTGTATACATTTATATACTGGTATCATACATGTTTATGCGGACATATGTATATATCTATAAAACGCTAATGCCAACATGTAACAACAAATTGGGAAAATTAACTTTTGACAGCATTTATGCTGCTTGGTGATTTGGATTCCTCCATTTTATAAATTATTCACCTTTTCAGGCAAAACATGACTGAAATGAGAAGTAGCATTTAAGTTTGAACGGGGTATATTATAAAAGCGTTCAGTGAAAAACTGAAGTAAAATGGAAACTCATACCGCATACCAAATTTTAAATGATCAGTTACCTACATTAACATTAACACCGAAAGAAATTGTGAAATTCCTACTACACCGCTGTGGGATGTGCATGGAACTGTGCTCACGAGGTGTCTGTGACCTACTCTGCCCTCACAGCTGGCTTTCCGCTTACCTGCAGCTCAGGGCTCATCACTTTCCCTTCTGCTCTCACACGTCAGGCGCGGAGGGTCTCCTGCCGGTACCCAGACGCTGTGCGCACTGTTTCAGTCATGGGGGAGGGCAAGGAGAAGGGGAAGAAGAGAGGAAAGGAGGAGAAGGATACTTCTATATTTTTCTTCTATTACATTATTATTTGTTTTATTTATTTTTTATATATCTAGTTAATTATTTATTTTACATTGTTTTATAGATTAAGAGATGTGATTCATTTTTTAAAATTGTTGTTCAATTACAGGTCTTCCCATTTTTCCCCTTTAACTCTCCCATCCCCTACCCATCTCCCCCTCCCCCTTCCTCCATTGTCTTTGTCTATGGGTCCTTTACACAGGTTCCTTGACATGACCCTTCCCCTTTTTCCCCATTATTCTCCCTCCTTTTCCACTCTGGTCACTGTCAGTTTGTTCTTTATTTCCATGTCCCTGGTTCTATTTTGCTCACTTGTTTTGTTGATTAGGTCCCACTTATAGGTGAGATTATGTGGTATTTGTCTTTCACCACCTGGCTTATTTCACTTAGCATAATGTTCTCCAGTTTCATCCATGTTGTTGCAAATGGGGGGAGTTCCTTCTTTCTTTCTGCTGCATAGTATTCCATTGTGTAAATGTAACACAGTTTTTTTGATCCATTCATTTACTGATGGGCACTTAGGCTGTTTCCAGCCCTTGGCTATAGTAAATAGCACTGCTATGAATATTGGGGTGTATAGGTTCTTTTGAATTGGTGATTTGGAATTCTTAGTGTATAATCCCAGTAGTGGTATTGCTGTGTCAAAAGGCAGTTCCATTTTTAGTTTTCTGAGGAAATTCCATACTGTTTTCCACAGTGGCTGCACCAGTCTGCATTCCTACCAGCAGTGTACTAGGGTTCCCTTTTCTCCACATCCTTGCCAGCACTTACTTTTTATTGATTTGTTTATGATGGCCATTATGACCAGTGTGAGGTGGTATCTCATCGTGATTTTAATTTGCATCTCTCTGATGGCTAGTGTTACTGAGCATCCTTTCATATGCCTGTGAGCCCTTTGTATGTCCTCCTTGGAGATGTGTCTGTTCAGGTCCTTTGCCCTGAACAATTTTTGAGTTGGATTGTTTGTCTTCCTGGTGTGGAGCAATGTGAGTTCTTCATATATTTTGGAGATCAAACCCTTGTCCGAGGTATCATAGGCACATATATTTTCCCATACGGTTGGTTCCCTTTTCATTTTGCTGATGTTTTCTTTAGTTGTGCAGAAGTTTTTTAACTTGATGTAGTCCCATTTGTTTATTTTTAAAATTTATATATATCTTTAGTTGGAAATATGTGTTTTTTATTTTTGGTATATTTTATGAGATAAGGATGTAAACATAGGTATTCCCACTGGATAGATAATGAATGACCCAAACACATTCTACTGACTAATGCCTTCATTCTCTCCTTATAGGTTTTAAATGCCACCTTATCATATAATGTAGTTCTTTAAATTCTTACTAGTTTTGGTGAAATTTGGTATAATAATATCATTGTTATTTTGATTTGCCTTACATTAAATACTAGTGATGATAAAATTAGTGGATTTAAATTTTTGAATGATGTTTTTTGGAATAAAGAGTAGTTGTAATGGAGTTTTAGACTTTTAAAATATTGTTGCAATGTACTTACCTAAATTAATTGATAGATATTTAAATAGAAATTTGAAATTTAATTTTTGGAACTTGAGAATAATTTTAAGTATCTTTGTCACGTTTTAATCTAAAAGTTTATTTTTAAAGATGACTTTGGAAGCTTTTCTCCCTGTACCCTTCTTTTGGAATAGCTTTAATATTATCTTTGATATTTTTATATCAAAGAATATTAAAGTATTGATATTATTAATAATTATTAATATTAACATTATCTTTGATATTTTTATATCCAATAATTTCTAGGATTCACAAGTCATCAAAGCCCACTCATTATGAAATATAAGTCTTTGAGTTTTTTTCTGTCATTTGTGTTCAAATTTATACTTTTGTGGTCAATTTTGGTAATGTATAGTGACCTAGAAATTCATACATTTAATAAAAAATTCTAAATGAATTATTATGGCATATTTTAGATTTTTAAATTAAGCATTACTATCAATATCTGTATGTACATCTATTTTTTCTTGACTTTTCCTGAGTAGCAGATAAATGTTTACTAGGTTACACACCTACTAAGTGGTAGAGTCTAGTTTCCACTGTAGGCCGTATGACTACAGAACTCATTCTCAATCATTGCATTGTGCAGTTTCCGAGGGAGCATTCTCACTGTGATTATTTTGTTGTTGTGTCTGTCTTTATAGGTATTTGTTTGGTATATCAGAAATCTAGGGAGTTGCATGAAATATCCTGCTACTGTTAAAATTTCTCTTGTATTTCTGATAATTTTGCTTTATATATTTCAATGGCATGCTATTTAGTACCTAAAGTTTGATAACATTTATGACTGTCTTAGAGCTTTGTGGCTTTTTCATTGTAAAGTAATTGTTTTTCCCATTTAATAATATCTTTGCTTTGAGTTGTATTTACTTCCTCTAAACACTCTTGTCTGTAGAAATGGATCTGTTTTTGCCAGGTATTTATCTCTGAGTTCTCCGCTCGTCTAATATACATTAATGGGTGTTGATTTCCTCAGCTGAAAATCTTTGTCTTCCAAAATCTTTAGTTTTTTTCTTATTATCTGCTTTTATGCTTTTTGCTTGAAATGCATCTTGCTTTTTCTCTGCTGTTACTTGCTCAGATTTTCCAGATCTATTTTTTCCCAATTATCTGGAAATTTTACATGCTATTTTTTTCCTTTAAAGTATTTACTGTTGATTGTATTCTTAATGCCAATGATTCTGCTATATAGAAGAAACCCTAATCTTGCTCTTTCATGGGTAACCCTGGGAATTGTTGTATGTGTCCATCCATTCCCTTTTCTTGCACTTCACTGATGTACATGTCTCTCTTTGTTCCTAGGAAAGAGCATTGGAGTATATCTATTTTCAGAGGCAGCATTTTTACTTAGTAGCATGACTAGGAAGCATTTCTACGTTAGTGCATTCTATATAACATTCTTTTCAATTGAAGTGAATAATTTATTGTAACTAAACATTCCTTTTTGATGGACATTACAGCTGTTGTCTTTCTTTCTGTTACACACAATTCTATAATAAACAACCCTGACAGTGTGACTCTGTGCACATGTGGTCGCCGGGCTGGCTTCATGTATGTGCAGTCTATGCAGCCATGTAGGACTACATGTTCAAAAGGGGTCCCTTTGAGGTATAATGTGAAATACCAAGAAATTAAATTTAATATAACCAAATATGTCAATTTACTCAAAAGCAGACACAATTTTCTACACATGATAGTACAGGTTATGGTATAAACTGTCAATATGTAAAGGAAATTTATAACAGAAAAATTATTAATATTAAAAATAATTACCTGTTTCTTCTGAAAATTTGAAAAAATGACCCCCGAAGTTAAAAAAAAACAATGTCCCTGTATTTTATTTTAGCCATGGCCCTCAGAAAGTAGTTCCCAGGGGAGGGTCATTTGTAAGCATCTGATCTAAAGTCAGTCTTGGCTCTGGTCTGCAAAGTAAACAACTTGAGTCTTTTTTTCCTCCTCTCTCTCTCTGCAATGGAAACTAAGGACAGGGATTACACCATTGGCTCAGATAAATCTTCCTTCTCACATTAGCTCAGGCCCTGAAATGGCGCTGTGAATCCATGCTTTGCCAATCAATTTCTACTTCAGTTGCATGAGGGAGCTAATATTTAAAGAAAGTAAAAATGCTTTGTTGAAGCTTAGCTAAATAAAAGGACTTTTGTTTATTTGTTTTTTAACTTTTTTCCCACATTTTTTTATTGTTGTTCAAGTACAGTTGTCTCCATTTTCTCCCCACCACTTTCCCCCATCCCAGCTGTCCCCACTTCCCACCCTTGATCCTACCCCCTTTGGTTTTGTCCATGTGTCCTTTATACACGTTCTTGAAAACCCTCCCCCTTTCCCCCCCCATTACCTCCTCCCACCCTCCTTCTGGTTATTGTCAGTTTGTTCCTAATTTCAATGTCTCTGGTTGTATTTTGCTTGCTTGTTTATTTGTTTTTAACGAGACTAACCTTTTGCCACTCCTTTCTTCTTGATTTACCGATTTATAATTTGTGGGTTATCTAAATGTTTACCTTAGAGATAATCCAGCTGGAATCTGCTCCAGGAGTTGAGAAAAGCAGCTTTTCAGACGGCAGTTGGACCCCAAGCCCTGGGCGGGCAAGCATTGGGACCTACTGGTTCTAGATGTGTGTGCCACATGCATCCTGCTTCCTATGTGTGAACCTAGTTTGTTTCTTCTATACAATTTCACAGAAAGATAATTTTCCTTAAGGGGGAAGGAAGGATTTAAACTGAGAGAATTCTAATCTCAGAAAACAGAAACACTCTGTTAAAACTTAATGTATCTTTCCTGCCAGTCCTCATTTCCAGATTTCAGAGTTCTGCCCTAATTTATGAGGCATAATTTCTTTCTTCAGAGGTCTGCTCACAATGCAGGCTGTCCTCCTGGAGGCATCCTGTACTAGTTAGTTACCTTGGACACACCGCCTGAGCCTCGGCCACCTCCGAGGTAGCTGTGGGCGGACTTCCTTCTCTCCCTGAAGAAGGGCCGCTGCTGGGTCCTGGTGTTACCTGATCTGTTTGTTTCTCTTTGAGGGCTCCTGTTGGAGGGAACAGCTGTTCTTCCTGCCCTCCTGCGCTTTGCACACAAATTAAAAAATGAATAGTTATGGATGAGGACTCAGGAATATGCAGAGCCAGTGAGTTATTTAACTCAGGGGGCCAACTGTACTTTGAATTTGAATAAATACCTAAAACTTTTAACAGGTTCTGCTACCTTTGGTTCTATATGTTATAACATCCTTGAAATTAGAAATGGTAAATTTGCATTTCATTCTGGGAAAGATAGAGCCTGAGGATCCCATTCCATGATTTCCTTTTTTTCCCTCGGCTCTGTGATGAAGGCTTTCCTGAGGTTAGGCTGTTGTTTCCTTGAACTGATTGGAAATCATGCTTTAGCCATTGATCTCATTGTGTGAAAAGATCTCTTTTGCATCTGCCCCCGATTCCTCCCTACCAGGGCTATGTACTGTTACAGGATAGGGGTCAGACCTGCCTTGTTATTCGTCTCTTAATTCCTAAACCCAAACAGGTTGCTTGGGACAGAACAGATACTCATTCTTTATTGCCAAATGGATTTCTAAAGGAAGATGGCGAGGAAGGAAAGATGTGAGATTAGTTTCTGAGCAATTACTACATGCATAACTCTGAAAAACATGAAAGTCATAATAAAAGTAGCTTTATATATAATTCATGAGGGCTGCCTTCATTTCTGGCTCATATTTTAAATGATTTACATTCAATGTGTCCATTTACCCATGTGACACCCTTTGAATAAGGGTCTAGCATCATACCCATTTTCCAGATGAGGAAGCTGAGACCCTGAGATGGGAGATGAAAGAGTCAGTGTGGGTTCTCTGACCATTTTGTTTCAGAGCTTGTAATCTTAAATACTAGAGTTCAAAATTTTAGTCTAAATTTCCTTCCCTGATTTTTAATTTTTTTTAAATTTTGAGACAAAACTTTAAAAAATTAATAAAGGATAATTTGGGGGAGCCACTGCATCTCCAATCAGGAAAGTGTACATTTTAGACACTCTGCTGGCAGCTTCTGAGAGTGAGGGCAGGGGATTTTGTGAGTGGGCCAAAGAGAAGAAAAAGAAAAAAAATAATGAAGATAAGGGCAAAGAAATGAAACAGTTCCCTCTGCTTCTACAGACACTTGTCATTTCCAGGGAGGATTAGAAGGGTGGGCACAAAAGAATGTAGAGAATGAAGAACATAAGGCTAGGAACCAAAGAGTCAGATGGAAAAAATCATATAGTCCCAAGGGGGGAATGCTGGCTCAAAATATAGCAGCTATTCACTGCAAGATCCAGTGAAACCTTTTCTTGCTGGGGCCTGGGTTCTGATTGTCCACTGATATTCTCTGAGCAAGAGGGCTGTTTTCAGAGAGTCTGTGGTACCAGGGCTTTGAATTCTAACAATGTGCCATGGCAGGAGATGGGAGAGGATCACAGGGCCATCAACCCAATTTAAAACTTTGGCTTTAATTCTAAGTGTTGGCATGACCAGCTCGTTGGGTCCAGGCCAGTAAGGCTGAGGACTCAGGCCTGTCTCTGCCAGGAGGATGCAGGGGTCTGCTTGTTCACAGGCAGGGCACTGAGGCTGCAGCTTAGCCCTAGGAGGGAGGAGTAGGAGCAGTGAGAGACCCAGACCAAGGCTTGAGGGGAAGTAAAAATATTCTAAACCTTTTATTGGGGCCAGCAGGTAATGGAGACCTCCGATCTAGGATAAGGTTTAGATATTCACAGGGGTACTTAAAAATATAAACTCCGAATGGGGGGGAAATGGGTACAACTGTAACTGTGTAACAATAAAAATTAGAATAAAAAACTTTTCAAGAAAGTGAAAATAGAAAATCTGAGGCTAAAGTAGGTTAGTAACCCAAGTGACAGCCCTAATGAAGATGTCACGGCTAATGGGAGAATGTCTGTGAACTGGGCCCAAACTCACAGGATACAGAAATAGATTTGGAAATTTGACAAGCTCACGGAGCCTGCAGTCGGCAGTGATTTTACCAGGAGCCTGAGGCCTTGTCTTTGAGTGACGAGGAAGGGCTGATTTGGATCCCATCAGCCATAAAGGTCAGGACGTAGTACTGGAATTCTCCGTTTTCATGTGGAAACCCCCCCATTAGTTTTAAAATGTGTATCTGTGAATGTCTTAGGCTGGGCTTTCTAGAAGAATAGACTGATAAGGAGATTCATTTGCAAGGGATTTGTTGGGAGAAACCTCTGAGAAGAAATCAGTAAGGGAAGGAGTAAAGCGGAACAGTGCAGGAGAAGGAACTGAGCAAGGGTGTAGTCATGGCTAGAGCCCAGCTTCAGACTGATCCCTTAGGGAGCCTCAAGCACGAAATGCACCCCGAGTAGATTCATCCTGAGACAAAGGGCCTGTCTTTGGTACCCCTAGTTAGTCATTGGCCTCTGTCTGCCTGAAGCAGAGGACAAGGCTATGGGTTCAAGCCCCTGGGAAGGCAGTTCTGCCCAGTCAACTGGCAAATTGAGAAAGGGACATCTGGGAGCCAGTATCAGCCAACACTCACCCTCTCGGCAAAGTGTGCCCAGGCCAGGTGAAAGGATACAGGGTGAGTAACACCTGCACCCCCTATAGTACATGTATAGGTGTGGGGAGGTCACTGCTTCTATTTCCTGACAAGTTCTTGGTGGGGACAGTGCCAATGAAAGCTAGGCTAGAAAAGTGATGATCTGTCTTCTGATGATGGTACATGGCTGACCTCAGAGGAGTGCGTTTCCTACTCATTGCAAGCTCTCCAATATAGGCCCTTGTTGCAGGGTGCAGCCAAGAGGGGGCCCCCAAATAGGGATTTGAAGTGGGGTCCAGAACTCAAAGTGTTCAGGAAATATTAGGATGTCCTCACCCCTCCCAACTCCGACAGTATGAGCTGGGGGAAGGGACACATGGAGCAGGGCCATTGAGAGCTGTTTTGCATAGCAACAGCTTTACAGCTAACCTCTGGCATGGTCATTTACCATATCTATAACCTGTAACTGGTTGCATAGATATGTTAAATAGCTGTGGCCATGCTCTGAGCCAGGGGAATGGAAGTAACTTCCCTACCAAGATGTAATTGGGGGCCGGTCCCCTGAGTTACAGCGCCTGTGTGGGAGAGCTTGGAGAAGATTGGCTCTAGAACATGGGGCCACGCCAGCCCAGACTCACGATAGCAGCCCAGTAAAGCTGGAAGGATATGAGAGTGCTGGAAAGTGTGACAATAGAAAGGAGGACCACATGGCTGTGGACATGTGAGAGGACCATGTGGCTTTGCCGGAGTGGGGACTCCTGCGGCCATTGTGCGAAGCACAGCTGATGGTGCCGGGAACCGAGGGAGGCCTACCAGCCGAGATGGGTTACTGGGAAGAACCGGGGACTGCCTGAGCCACGGACTTTTATTTCTTTTCCTGAGATATGGTACCCCAGACTGGGCAAAGGGGGAAAGAAGGACTGTGTGTGTTTGTGGGTGTTTTAGGGACTTTGGGATTTTGATGAAGACATTAGGTCACTAGTTTAAGTTTGTATAGCATTAAATAAACATTTCCTTTCCTTTTCATGAATCTCTGGCATTGAGAGATGCCTTTCCTCTGGTGGTAGACATAACGAACCTGGGGGATTCCTTTCGGTAATAGTATATCCCTCTAGAGCACCCCCTTGTTCTGTAACACCCTCAGCCTCATCCTGGGGGAGGCCTTACAATGTGCCCAGTATGTGAAGCGTGTATATACCTCCCTCCGACTTTGCTCACACCTACCTTACCTCCTACTATAAGCCCAGGTTTTCTATCCATTTGTCTCCAAGATCCAGCTACTACCAACACCCATTTGCTCATATTGCTTAGCCTATTTGCCACCTTTTATTAACTGTTATTAGACTTATATGCAGCATTTAAGATTACCATTGAATTGTTTTTCTTCCCAGGCTGGTTTAACATCCTTGCTAGAGTATAAGGCACCAGAGTACAGGGAATAGGTCAGTTGTTTCCATATCTAATAAAGGCTGACATAGTGCTAAACACAGGGAGCAGTCGACCAAAACCTGTCGATGGATTTGTGATAGATAGCCCCTTTGTCCTCAAAAACTTGATAATGATTTCCTGCACATACTCCATGAGATGGAAGCACAGTAATGCAGAGTTCAGTGGTGACGGGGGTGGAAGAGGGAGGCCAAGGTACATCCATCCTTATTTGAGACTCTCTGCACTTGCCTTCACTCCACAAAATGGGTCAAGGATTACTTGATGTGAGCGGTCATTCAAACCAACAGAAACCTTCCTGTTAAGCTAAACTGTAATGGTATATTAGTTCTGAAACGTTAATTGAAAGGGAAAAACACCTTAAAATAAAATAATTTTAAAATGCTCTATTTAAACTTCTACTTTAAGCAAATCAAAAGATAGTACTTGTATTTACCCTTCCTGCCTGAAGCAACTGAAAGTTTTTCAAAAATATACAAAGCAGTGTTTTCAGGCACTCTGCTGGTGAACGGATGCCAGGCAGAGCACGACAGTGACTGCTGAGATTCGGTGAGACAGGAAATAAACGAGGGGAGCCCTGTGATGGACTTAGCTTACTGGTGGACAGACTTTCAGGCCACCATGCCGAGGGAGGAAACCCACATGGAGAGCAGAAATCTTCCTCACTGAGGGGGTGCAACGAAGCCTCATTTATCATTCGCGCTGGGAGTTGAATGAGGACAAAGTATCTGGAGTTTGCAGAACAGAAAGAGAATCCCAGAGAACAGTCGCCCATCTTCAGAGGGACCCCCTTGAGTCTTCCACTGACAACGCGTCAGTGCACAGACATAAGGAAACTGCTCCAAGTCAAGGAAAAACCATCTCAAAGAAGCAACAGCAAAAATCTCAGGAGCTCCCACAGGGCCAGGATGGTTCATGCTCCCACCCAGGAGGCTTATCCTTCATGGGGCTAGAGTACTCAGAAGGCTATTTCCTCGATAATGCTGAAAAATTAGCCCCAGGGTAAAGGCCACTCTGACCCTGGATAACAACGCTTAAAAGTATGTTTTGAAGGATCAAACTGTTTTAACATAACTTAACAGTGTCCCTGAACAAAGATTAAGAAGATTTACAGGAATTCAAAAATGCCTAGCATCCAGTAAAGTAAAATTTATAGTGTCTGGTATCCAATAAAAAAATTACCAGGAATGTCAAGAAGGAGGAAAAAATAACTCATAATGAGGAGAAAATTAATCTAAAGAAATGGATGCAGAAATGACACCATTGATTGAAATACATTAACTAGTACATTAAGACACTTATTATATTTACTATGTTCAGGAAGGTGGAGAAATGATTGAAATCATTAAGGAGAGGGAAGATATAAAAGAGACAATGTCAAGTTTCTAGTTACAAGAAATACAATGCCTGTGATGAGAAATGCACTGAACGGGGAAAATAGCAGATTAGACTTTGCAGAAGGCAATGTTAGTGAAATTTAAGATAAACTTCCTAAAATGAAACGGAGAGAAAAAAGACTCAAAACAAAACAAAACAAAACAAACAAAAAACAACAGGGACTGACCAGTGAGCTGTGGGAAACTTCAAGGAGACCGAAGTGCCTTTAACTGGAGTTCTGCAGGCTGGGAGGAAGGAGTAGAAAAACATTACTGAAGAAATAATCCAGTAATTTTAATTTTAGTAAAATTACTGAAGAAAGAATTGCCATTTTTTTCAAAATTTGATGGATACCATAAACACACAACTCCTTGAATAACCCCCAAATCAAGAAAACTGCAGTAAGTTACCTCTTAATTTAATTTCTTAAAACCAATATTAAGGTGAAAATCTTAAAAGCAGATGGAGCTGAAAATGCTTTTAGCTACATTATATTTAATGGTGGGAGAATTAAGGCTTTACTTTCAGGACAAAGGACAAAGCAGGATGTCTCCTTTCACCACTTTACTCAACGTTGCACTGGAGACTTCTACTTGTGCAATTTGCAGTAACAGTTAAATGAAAAGTATCCAGATTTGAAAGGGAGAAGTAAAATAATTTTTATTTGGAGGAAGCCTAATTGTCTTACAGAAAATCCTGCTAAAAACCCACTAGAACAAATGGGTAGGTTTAGTAAGCTCGCAGGAGATTAGATCAACATACAAAATCAACTGTATTTCTTTGAACTACCAAGCTAAAAGTGAAATTTTAAAAAAAGTCATTTGTCACCCTGGCTGGTGTAGCTCAGTGGATTGAGCGCGGGCTGCGAACCAGGCATCGCAGGTTCGATTCCCAGTCAGGGCACATGCCTAGGTTGCAGGCCATGTCTCCCAGCAACCGCACATTGATGTTTCTCTCTCTCTCTCTCCTCTCCCTCCCTTCCCTCTCTAAAAATAAATAAATAAAATCTTTAAAAAAAAAAGTCATTTGTCATAGCATTAAAAATTCAAAATTCTTAGGAAAATCCTACAGCTACTACCCCAACCCCGTCAAAGTACCTGGGAAAGTGATCTCTTTCAGCCCTTTCCACTTACTCCCCGAGCCAGGGGGCTCACGTTTTTGCCCTGATGGTTCCACCAGTGATGTGCTTATCCACACCTCCAGTGACTTCTGTACTGACCAGTATGTTTCCCCATTTTAAGAAATGACTATTCTTTCTCAAATTCTTTATTGCTTCTCTCTCTCTCTCTTTCTCTCCTGGTTCTTTTAATACTGCTAGAAAAAAATTCAATAAATTTCCTGGATGACATTCCAGAATGATCTCATGATTATAATGTTTTCTTTATTCATTCAATAAACATGGACAAATTCAGTCATTGAATTATATGTATTTCATTAAAAATAAACTTAATATTGTAGGGAGGATATAACTAAAGGAATCCATATGCTAGGGGAAAGATCTGTATTCTCTATGAAAACTTTGAAGGGCAATGTGGATTAGGGATGACGTTCCAGTAAGTACGAAAAGTATAAACAAACTATGAAGACTAAGTGCTATGTCGATAATGTATTTGGTCTTCCATTTTTGAATAATTTGGCATCTAATTCAGTCTTCCTGTCTAACTCTCTTCCTGCTATGACCCTAGATGTTAGATGTCTGAATGAATGACTCAAACATCTTGAGTTCATATTCAATGGTCTTCCACAGCCACATCCTGTACCTCACAATCGCTAGAATCTGCTCCTTTACCTCAAAATTGTAAATTTAAATTTTTCTAGTTTTCAGTTCTTTCTGCTCATTGGGTTTCTTTCACATCCTCTGCCCTTCGACCTCACCTAACCCCCCGACCTCTCTGACCTCTCCGTTTTACATCTTCTCCTCTCTTTCTTATCTATTCATCTTGAAATCCTTACACCATTGCTTCAATCACAGTTTTAGCAATAAACTCACACCTCTTATCTCCCTGGCCTTTTGGCGTATGTCTACAAGTCCACCAGCTTTTCCTTCCTCAGGATCAATCTGACCTCTGGAGCAGTGAATGCCAAGAAACATACACCAAGGAAGCATACATGCATACACAGGGCCTGTGTATATGTACTAGCATGTCATCGTATTCTGTGTGCATATGGGTGTGTGTATGTACCCATGCATGATCCGTGTGCCATGTTGGAGCTCCTAATGTCCTCAGTCCAGGGCATCTGTTTTCCTGGTGTGGAGGTCCCCGAGAAAACAGCTTTGTGATTGCAAGTTTCTTTGGTTAGCGTGGTGTAAGCGTTATGGTCTCTGTGTTTGAGGTATTTGGTGCCAAGCAGACTCAGTTTTGTCACTGCTTCATAATGGCACCCACTTGCCTTCGAGCGGGCTGGATGGACACTGACAGCATTTGGCTCCCTGACTTTCCTGTTCTTCCCTGTGTTCGCAGAAACACATGTAGATGTATTTCTGTGTTCACTTTAGCTGGCCATGGAGTCATTTTGTCTCTTTAGGGTAACTTTGCTTATTTCTGCTTTGACCTATTGCTTACTACCTTTTTAGTTTGGTGCTTATTTCCTAATTTTCAGAGTTCTTCTTATGGCTGCTCTCATTTACTGGCTGATGCATAACAATATAAGTACTTACGCACACACATATACACACAGAACATTCACAAATAATTACACAAACAAATATGTTCAGTCCAAGAGGATGAGGGGTGTAACCAACTACGTTTTATGGCAGCACAGACCCAGATGCCACTAACTTAGTCAATGATGCAGTGAACCACAAGAAACCAGTGGTGTGAAAGGAAATAGGGCATTTTTCATACTTTAGAATTTGTGACAAGCTATGATTGCCATGCACTCTCAAATGCAGAAGGATAATGACGGTAATGTGCATAAGCAGGAGGTAATGGATGCTTCCCTCTCCCCTCATGGTCTCTGCTCTGCTGTGTGTGCAGCTGTCACATAAAGCATAGGAAATTGGGAGCAAAAGTCTGTTGCAAATGAATGTCTGAAGAATATAGATATGACTGGGGATGGGGACCTCTCTATCTCTTAGAAGTTTTTGTGTGAAAACCCCTCACAGAAACCAGATACTTTCTGGATTCCTGGTGCACTGGGGGTTTTGAGGATTAACTCAAACCCGTAACTGCTAAGAACCAAATAAGTGCTGTGGCGGATACTGAAGGGGAGACTTGGATAAGTACAACTTGGTCACCGACAGAAAAAAAAAATGCTCATGAAGAAGTAGTAGATGAGTAAAAACTGTAGAAAATATATAGGAAAATTATATGCCATATGCATATAACTCTCATAATTATAGAAGATCTACATAGATGGATTGACAGTACACTCTAGACATTTTTCTCAGGATCTGGTCTCCAAATCTTCACCTTTAAAAATTACCAAGAAAAGAAAACCTTAAGTCCTCTCTCAGTGGGCTGCACAGAGATGATCTCACTTTAAGTTTTTTTGGTGAATTTATATATCATGAGCTAAAGCTGAAGTACCTAAGCTCTAAAATAGATCCGTTAGGCAGTAAGAGAAGTGAAGTGCTCCATCCTCCCCAAAGAAGCAATCCATCACGTGTATTCCACAACCACTTACAAAGGATTGTTGATTGTTTTCCTTCAGCCCCATAGCTTTGATTAAGAGCAATTTGAAAGTTGCAGGGGTGAATGATTCTTATGAAAATAACACAGAACTTCCAAATATATATTCTTCAAGTGCCCTTAAATTTAGGACATTTGAATTCCTGTCAGCAATGGGCATATATGAGTTAAATACCCATCTATTTCGTATTGTATTATCTATCTATCTATCTATCTATCTATCTATCTATCTATCTATCTGTCTTGTATCTACCTACCCACCTGTCCATCAGTCTATCCATCCATCCATCCAATCTACATATTTTTTATCTGTTTGTCTGTCTGTCTATCATCTGGAAAATGAATGTTTCTGCATTGCTATATAGTGTAGATTTTACTGTGATTTGTCTCTCCAGAAAATTCAATCCTAACGTGACTTTTATTCAGTTCCTATTAAAATCTTCCTGAGAGTGTTGCTGAGAGGCATGGTATGAAAGGCAGTCCAATCTTATGCTCTTTCATTTGTTCACTTACTCACTCATTCACAGAGAACTGTTAAGGCTCAGGGGACAATGATACAGAAGATGTGGTATTTGCTTCTTAGTACATTTAGTACATGCTGGAGTAGTGAGCTGGACGGATAAATGAGTAAGCGATCTGAGTGCAATTATGCAAGTGATGGGATGGATTACGGGAGTTTGTAGGAAGATCAGCTAAGCTAGAAGCCCAAGTGTCAGGGACAAGAAGACCTCCCAGAGAAGATGGTGTCTGAGATGTTGGGAGGGAAAGAGCTAAAGAAGTATTCTTGAGAGAAAGGTTGTCATATGCAAGGTCCTGTGACATAAATATCATGGATCGTTTAGTAACACTGACCTTTGAATCATAAAAGGTCAATAGGGGACTGTTAAGAGATGATCCGTGAGAGAAAAAGTAGGGATCAGATGATGATTGTCTTCTGTGATCTGAAGAAGTGAGTGGAAATAGGAGGCTTGTTATGATTGGAGCTGTATCTAGAGCGATCCATTTGGTATCCAGAAGTTGAACTGATTGGAGCGTAACAAGAGAGAGGCAGAGAGACTCATTAGGAAGCCATTACAATACCCGGGTAGGAAAGACGAAGGCCTGAATGCAGGCAGTGGTTGAGGGGATGACCGAGAAAGAACCACCCCGAGGGATGCTGAGGAGCTGAAGCCAGCAGAAAGAAGGGAAATGAGAGTCATGGAGGTCCATGATTCTTTGACTGACAGCTGACTGATGCGCTGGTTTAATGGCAGAAATAGTCTTTTTGTTTTTCCTTCTTTAGGTTCAGTGCCTAGTATGAGTCCTTACATATAATGCATACTCAAATTTGTGAAAAAGTGGAAAAAACATTTGTGGTATACATGCCACCTAGATAATTATATAATCCTTAAAAAGAAACCTTTTCAGGATCGTCGATGCTGATGTTACCCAGTTTTTCTGATGAAGAAGGTGAAGCTTAAGATAACAAGTAACCTTCTCAAGGTCACACAGAACTCAAACTTATGGACATTGTAAAACATTAATTCCATCACTGCATGAAGAACCTTCTAATAATAATAATAATAATAATAATAATAATAATTTGTATACACCATAAAGAAAACATTGAGCAAAAGACATGAACAGTTTGGAAAAGAAATATAAATGGCAAACTTAACATGAAAAAAGGTCTGATCTCACTATTCAAAGTAGTACAAATTTGAAATATTGTAGTAGTATATTACTCATAAAAGTACCAGTTCAAAGAAAAGCATATATGCCTCCTTTTTGGTTTTGCAAGTAGTTGAGTATTTTTTGTAAATAAAATGATATGTAACATTTTAAAAAACTGGGAATATTATGTATATTTTGGAGGTAATGCTCTGTTTTAAAGTCAATTTTTGAAGCACTTACATTAACAGTGTATGAATCATAGGTACGTGGCTTCATATATTTTCATAAAGGGAACACATTGTTCTAGCCACCACTGACAGACGACATAGAACATTGACAGCATTTCAGAAGCATCACCCCTACCATCTTCCTACACAGAAATTATCTCTGTCCTCATGTTAACATCATAAATTCATTCTGCCTATTTGTGGACTTAGCATTAGTGGAATCGTATGAGGTCTGTCCAGAAAGTATCCACCCACGCAATATGCAAAATAGAGATATTTATTGAGGATACAATATACAAGAAACAGTGATGCCTCAGTCCCTTTCAAAGTAGGCACCTTGGGACCTCACACATTTTTTCTGTCATATTTTCTGTTGCCCTGTCATATTTTCTTGAATCTCATTGATGGTCTGAAATCTCTTTCCTTTCAAAGGTGAGTTTAGTCTACAGCCAAGCCACCCTGAATGCGCCTGATCTTGTCAAAGGTGATTTTAGTTTTGCAAAAAGCCAGAATTTGTAGGATACCAAATCTGGGCTGTAGGGGGGCTGAGTCTCCTGGGTGATAAAAAAAACTCTGCACGAGATGTGATGCATGAGCAGGCACTTTGTCAGGATGAAGCTGCCAATCACCAGTTGCCCATAGTTGCAGCCTTTTCAATCATCTGAACAGTTTCCACAGAGGAATGCTCAAGCTTAATGTAAAATTTGATGCAGATTCGTTGCTCTACTCAGTCATTTTTAATGTGACGGCCATGTAGTACACATGCTTCCTCAAGGGTGTCTGCTGCCCCCACTGACTAGTACAGTGAAGTCATCATTGTTCATGCATGCTCATTCCAGTCCACTCTCCTTGGCTGCCAGGTTACATGCATGTTGCACAGACTGTTCTCGTTACATTAATCATGGCTAGACTTTTTCCTGACAGACTTCATATGTTTGTTCTTTCAGTCAAGATTATGTTTATGAGATCTATGTTATTGCATGGGGTGGTATTTTTGAAGGAATTTTTGTATAATGTTTGAAGGAATATATCCTAATCGATTTATCTTTCTACTGTGTTGATAATATTTGGGTCATTTAAGATGTTTGGGGCTATACTGAATAATATCCTATCATATATTCTTGCTGAATAATGTTGATTATAAACACAGGAAGTGAATTCAGGAACTTATCTGCAGTATTGAGTAGATATCAATAAATAATTTTTCAATGTGATTGTGCCAGTTATAATTCTACCTGTAGTGACTGGTTACACCATAGTATTGCCAAGCCTCAGAATTTTAGATATAAATCTAGTGGGTGTATAGTGATGTAAATTATGGATTTAATTTGCACTTTTATGTAACTAATGAAATTTAACACTTTTTCATATGCTTATTGGTATTTTCGATATTCTCTTTTGTAAATGTCAGTTCAAGTCTTTTACCTTTTTTGGATTGTGGACCTTTAACTTATTTGCAGCATGTATATGAGCTCTTTGTTGGGTGAGTCTATTCCAAATACCTTCTCCTACTCTTTGGGGTGCCTTTCCAATCTCTTAATAGAGTAGTTTAATGAACAAAGTTCTTCATTTTAATGTAATCTAATTTATTATTATATTTTCCTTTTTTGGTGAGTGCTTTTTGTTTCCATTTTCAAGAAGGCAATCTATCCTAAAGTCATGGATATAGTCTTTTAATTTTTGTCTAAAACCATTACTGTTTTACCTTTCATATTTAGGTTAGTGATCTCTCTGGTATTAATTTTTATGTTCGTTGTAAGTTAGGCATCCGACTAATTTTACTAAATTTATTTGTTAATTCCTATAGGTTATAGATTCTTTTGGATTCTCTGAGCTTTATCTTTTGCTTTGCATTTGTTTTGTCTTTTTTTCTAAAGACATTTGGGGAGTTTTGAAAATGACTTTGCCTTCCCGCTGCCCATGGCTCTTGCCCTTTTACTTGTTTTTTAATACTTTGCTTAAATTTATTTATTTAAACCCAGACCTACATTGTGCAATTAAGGCAAAAAATTCTTTGCTGAAGACTTTATTTTATCTTATTTTTTAATAGAATTTATTGGGGTGGCATTGGTTAATAAAACCGTCCAGGTTCCAAGTGTACAACTCTGTAACACATCACCTGTACTGCATTCTGCACTCGCCCCCCAACGACAAGTCTCTTTCCACCACCATTTATCCCTCTGCCCACTTCCACCTGCCCCCACTCACCTGTCCCTCTGGCAATCACCACAGTATTGAGCAAAATAAACAATATAGAAACAGACTCATAGGTACTGAGAACAGATTAGTCAGACAGGGGAAGCTGGGAGATTGGGCACAAAAGGTGAAAGGATTAAGCAAAAACAAAACAAAGCAAAACAAAAACCACACCCAGACACAGACTTCAGTATGCCCTTTTACTTTTAATTTCATTCTTTTGCTTTACAGTCTCTATTTTGAAATCTTATACATCCTCTTTGAGGTCTCATTTCATAGAGGCCATGTTTTTTTTTAATTTAAATGATTTTATGAAATGTGTTTATCCATCAAGTGTCGTGGTGTACTGTTTTTGATATAAATTATTCATTTGCCTTGAGCTTTGAGAAGGGCATCCTGGCTTTCATATGGTAAGCTTTTATGCCACAGGCATTCTTCAGGAGCTGCATCATGTTCATTTCTCTAAAGCACCTGCACAGCCCCGACACCCACTTTCTCTTCCTGCTTCCTCCCTTCTCCCCTTTCCTTCACACTTCAACACCTGGCATATGTCACATAGTCCTGGGGCAGCTTTCTGCCTCTCAGTCTGCAGTAGCAGACAGGATCCTTCCCTCTGTTTGGTGAAGCTTCTGCTTCCTTTGACAACTCTAGTCAATGCATCCTCCTCTCCGCTTTTGCTTTCCCAGATCTAATGTGAGGGCATTCTGAAGTTCATGTTCATTGTAGATGGTGTGGCTGCATTCTAAGCTTGTCAAAGGTCTTACTTTGTTTTCTACTTTTTATTTTCTTCTTTCCTTGGTTTCAGGGAAGGCAGGAGGAGAGAGGCATCTTGACTGTTTCTAAATATGATCGATTACTCAATTGTATATAAAATATTATACAGAAATTTCATCCTTTGTGCTTAGCACAAAAGTCATTAACACCTGAAATGATTTCGAATATTGAGAAGGATAAAAATAGCACTTTGTGGATTGGAGGCTTAAAATAGTGAAGCTTACTTGAGCTATCTGGAAGTCTATTAAGTGTATTTTTTCCCTGTGGCTCTGCATTCTTCCATGAAACGCAAATCAAATGTTTGGGAGAGGCATTTGTTTCACTGACTGATCTGTTTTTATTCCCCGTGTGCATTTTTAGGTCACATTAACACCATGTGATGCTCACATTTGAGACAAGCCCTTTTTCTTTAAATCCTTGTTGATCTATTACACAGGAAGAAGGGTTTTTATCTGTTCATGAACAGATGGTGAACAATTCGATCTGGTTGAAAGTCACATTCAACTCTTGCTATAGCAAATGCTACATGCCATCTTTCAGAACAGTAGAAAACTTAACCATCCTTTTGCTTTTTTGAGGCATTAAATCTCTGGTGCTGATAAAATCTTAAATTATTGACCATCAGTTACTACCAGAGATTTGATTGTAAGTTCTTGGCTTATGTCTGTGGTTTTTACTTATAGCAATATATTCTACCCTTTGAAAAGAATAATACATCGATAATTCCTGACTGAGGTTCATATTTTTTCTCCCAACTATCGTTTTTGATCCCAGAAGTACCTCTGGAAGAAATGGACAGGCAGGTAAAGGAGTGAGCATTGCATTCATTAAATACTTTTCATGACCTAAGCACTGAACTAAACACAGTACAGATTTTTGTCACATTTCATCCTTAAAACTTTTGAAAAAAGATTTTTGATCCTAATTTACAGGTGAGGAAACTGAGGCTCAGAGATGTTAAGTATCTATTCAGGGTCACACAACGAGTAAGTTAATTTTGGAATTTGAACCGGGGTTTGCCTGATCCTGAAGTCCATGGCTGGTCTGCCTGAGAAGCTTTCTCCTGTTGCAGTTACTGAGTGCCTATAATCAGACTGGCCAGTCTGATTCCAGAGCCCGTTCTTCAGCTGTTCTCTCCCTGCCTGTTCTTTCACTGCCTTCTTGGAGAAAGGAGTCATTCATCCTTGTCAGGTACTGGCGCAGTGCCTGGTATGGAGCAGAGACTTGATGTATGTTTGTCTGAGGGCAGAACATGGGAGAAGTTGGCTTGTGATTTCTATTTACCCAGAGTACTTTGCTACTCAAAGCAGAAAAGAAATGGCAAATGGATATTCTAAGATTGTTCATTCTGTTTATTTTTCCATGTCTATCTTTTCTAATTTTCTTTCTGTATAGTAAAAGTCTAAAAGACTATGTAGCAGCTGGACCACATAGGAAAATTTTCAAAATGAGCAAAAGAAAAAAAAACTGAAATAGAAAAGAAGAGACTGCATGATGAAATAATGAAAATTTGTCAAATGAGTTTCCTTTTTATAGATTTTTCCAAATTTAAGCACAGTATACTGCTTAAATGCTTATCACATTTTGGAAAACTTTGGTTTAGAAAGTTGAGATGAAATAATCTGAAGATACCATAAGGCTTAATTAAAATGGCTCCTATTTTGGAATAGCTTTGAATAAGATTTCACCTGTTATAATTCACTGCTAATTTTATTAATTCACCTGTGGAAGAGCGTTATGACTGTGTTCTAGTGGCAATATTTTCTACATCTGGGATCATACTTGGCACATAGTAGTCCCTCAATAAATGTTTGATGATTGAGTATTAATTGAAAGAAAAATTTTAAAGAAGAATGCTGTATTTAACTTATGTTACATGAGATCAGAACTACAACTGATAAAAAATAAGTAGCAAATATATTTATTGCACATGCCAGAGATCAGGGTGAGGACTTTAGAGGCACTGTTTCGTTTATTTCTCACAGCATTTCTGTGGAGTCATGATTTTATTTTATTTTACAAACGTGGAAATCACAGTTTAGAGAAGATAATTGTCCATGATTACACTGCTATTTAGTAGACAAGCCAGCATGTAAACCTGAGATTCAAAGCCCAAGATGCTATTTGGGCTTTGTACCAAATAACAAGTACCTGTTTTTTAATCTTTGAGAACTTTTCTCACAACAGAAATGGACCAACAATACAAGAGCCAAGAAGCGTGTAGTCTCATTGATGTGACTATCCATCACTTAGACCAACCTGGGTCAGATGCATGCAAATAGTGACTAGTGGTTAGCATGGGTTTGCAATGTAACCAAAAGGGATATGTTAAAATGAAACCCACTAATGAGTCATGGTGGGTTTCCATGGACTCTACCAATGAATTCACCAAACCAGTTACCAACATTCAGTTCTATGAATATATTCATCCTGGAGTCATAGTACCACTGGAGTTTGCTTCAGGGAAACCTGCTTGGAAAACATATGCATTATCTTTATTTCTGTGATAAATCACCGAATCCTAATCTTTGCCATGAGTTAGGTCTTTATTTATGTAAATAACATTTATTGGGGCTCTACCTATTTTATGTGCTGGATATACAGTGGTGAGTGACACATCCATGGTTCCTACCATTGCAGAATTTACAACCTAGTCAGGAAAACAGATGATAAATAAGTGGCCAGTATGTAATAATTACAGATGTAGTGACTGTGGAGAAAGGATCAGAGATCTGCGGTTTAAAGGAGCAGCTTTAAAACAATGATTTTATGAAGATGGCAGAAGTATTGATAGATAGACAGCTGCATTGTTCACAGAGACTTAAACACATAATAGTGGTCTAGTTTTCTACTGCATTAGGACAAACAGCCTCAGCAAGATGTTACAAGGAATATAGTTGTCTTGTTTCTGGTCCAGGCCCTCGCTCTGTTCTTTTGTTCCATCATCCTGGTTCCGCTCTTTTGGTCCTGCTGCCCAAACAGTCCACATCCAATAGGGTTCCATGGTGGCCCATTGCTTGCTTCAGATATTCTTACCGAATGTGTCTTCAAAATTGTGCGCCTACAGTTGCACAAAGGCAGATCTTTAAACTACAGAGTCTCCTGTAGGCACACTAACTAGGTAGTATTTGTTGAAGTCTCTGTGGGCCATTTTATCAATGCTTGTGTCAGGTATGTACTCTTGACTCACTGTGACAAGACAGCGAAATATCAGCGAGGCTAAGGAGCTTGGGTAAGGTCACGAAGTTCTGGTGTGGGTAAGATGACGACATCTAACGTGGGTGAGACGTGCCATCTGACGTGGATGGGCAAGTCTAGCTCTGCGGCCAACGTTGCCTCTGGCGGGCAGGCTGCCTCCAACGTATGTCCCAGTGTTCACTGCGTATGGTCTCAAGTAGTTGTATTGTAACCACGTGGAGAGATGTCTGGGTAAACACAAGGTTTCTTCATATCAGTAATAAACACAAGCTCTCAAAAATTACTACCACCTTATTACCTTAGATAAATCTTTTAATGTTAGACATTAGTGCTTTGTCTGCTCTGTAATTTGACAGAATCTTTTATAAAGATGAGCATAATTTGCTAGTTTAAATAGATTTGTGGAAAACATCAGAACAACAATCCACATGCCTTTGTGCTTGCCAACTATTTTAGATTTGAAAATGACTTCCGAATCACATGGCACTGTGGGTAATATTTGTCGTCCCAGAAAGAAGTAGTTTTGTCTTTTATAAGGTATTTATTTTTCAAGTCATTTCTATAGGAATAGGAAATCAATTCTACCTAGTCCATTGTGCTGTTCCTCCAATTTCCAATCATTTCTACAGGGGTCTATACTGAGAGGGAGGGCCCCAGAAACGTGAGAGGACCCTGAGAGACTTTGCCCAGAATGGAGGCCTGGCCAGGAAAGGCCTGAGGTCAGAGGCAGGAGGGGAGTGCATGGTGTTAGGTATGATGAAGGATGAGGCAAGCCCACAGGGAAGCAGAAAGGTCCGAGACAGGTGGGTATGAGGGGCAGGTCAGGGTAAGCGGTTCAGCACGGATGCAAGGAAACGTTAGCACCGACTTGGAAATGCCTGTGGCAAAGCCCAGGGGCAGGCCTGTTGAACTGGATTCGTGCAGCCCAGGGAGCCTCTTCTGCCTGTGTCATAATCCCTGCATCCACTTTGGAACAGTATTGCTTGTGGTTGTGGACGGAACAAGAAGATGATCCTGGCAGGTTGCTCTGTGTCCTGCGCATGTCAATGGCTGTCTGCCTTAGGTAGATTATCACCATTTTTGCAAAAGATGAGACAGAGCGGTAGTCAAAGGAGACAAGTTACTCCCCATTAATACCGCTTCTTTCATGTGGACACCGGGAACAAACAGTAACTAATGCTCAGGACATGAGGATTACTCAAAAGACAAACACCCAGTGTTCCGCAGAAATTGCAACTCTGGCTTGTAGCCCAACTAATTAAGTTTCTAGGAACCTCGGCCTGTCTATGGGCTCCCTGGAGACTGTAGTGTAATCTTTGTTTACTTACCTGCCCCCTCCCTCAGTAGATACCTGAGTGGACCTCCCTGTGCCCTATACTGGAGTAGATGCTCAATAATGTTGGTGAATGAATGAAAGAATAAATGAATGGCTTTGTAAATTTAGCCAAAGAAAATCATCTGGGCACTTGTAAGGGAAGTGCAGAGCAGGTGGGTGAAGGTGGAGGTGGGAAGACCCAGTTAGTTTTCCTGTGCTGTGAAGGTGAATTTTGCTTTATTGAAAAGATGGCTGATGTTAATTTCAAGCAGAAATGAAAGAACTTGGCAAATCTTCTGTTCAGACTCTTAACGGATTGTGAAAATCTTTGCTGATATCAGCAGTGCTTTTGTTCCATCAACACGTTTATTTTGTGTTTTGTTAAAGCCCAGATCAAGTTTGTTTTTCTGAGCAGATCAATACCAATTTCTCTGAATCTCTGAAGTCCGTGCAAAGAGGGCCTACTTTCTGGCTTTGTGGTCACAGATTCTCAGTTATAGAACTTTTATTATATATTGTCTTTTAAGAACAAGTGAACTTTTACTGTCTATAGTTTGGCATTATTTTTCTAATGAGCAAGGAGATATTTTTCTTCTGTGAGGTTGGAAATATGTTTCAGTTAAAAGAAAAACAAAACTTGAGAGGGTGTAGACTGTTGTGTTTCTGCTAACCCCTGGGGAGCAAAATGCTAGTGGGGGCCACAGACTGCTTTTGTCTGATTTGGGGAGGCATTTGTGGATATGAGTGTACCTTAGGGCACACATAGTACTTATATCAGCACCTACAATGGCTGTGCCACTTTAAAGCTCACAGCGTGATTTGGATTTTGTGCTAACCTCCCAGATCTTGTCCTTTCAAGTCTGTCCAGATTTTCTGTAACCACTTGGTAGAGCTGCCCAATCAAGAGAGATTCCCAAGTTAGTGCTCCTGTGGTCCTTCAATCAGCAGCTTTTCGAGGCCATGCCTCCTTAGGGTCTCAGATCCTGCTTTCCTCTGCTGGGGACAGTTCACTCTGCTGTGGTAGTTGTCTCCCAGCTCAGTGCAGTCCCTCTGGGCTCTGGTCACTGTTTCAAACCCCTGACCATCTAGGACCGCTCCTTTTTCTTCTGGTTTCCTCGTGAAAAGTAGTTAAACCAAGGCACTTCTCTTTTTACTTCTTTTTACTTCTTTCAGTCTATCAGTCAATCTTTTAAGAACAGCCTTCTCTTCTTCTAACTTAATCATTCTATCCCTGTTCTGTCACAAGAGTAAAGTGTGATTTTCAAAGCACTTGTTATTGCTTAATTTCTTGATTGATCTTATTGTCTCAAGTATAAAGCTTTTAAAATTATGCAGATTTTCTTTGTCTGCAAGAATTTCCTTAAAATGTTTTTTCTCTTGTCTTAAGAAGATGGCACATTATCTTTACAATAAAGGTCCTGATTTTTTTAAAAAACAACAGAGGAACCAACTATCTTCCTGTGGGTGACATCTCAGCTTGGGTGACTGAAATCTAAAGGCATTTTTAAAACCATGCTAATCCAAAGTCACCTTGAATACATGTGGTGAGCAGTTTCTTTGAACCCGTGGACGAGTCATATAAACTCCAGCCACAGTTCTCTCTGTGGTTCTAAATCCAAGGTGTCTAACAACTTCAAAGCAGCAATATTGTCAGTCTCACCAATCCCTAAAGGAATCTAAACCCACCTCCAACACTACTATAATACCAGATGAAGCTGTGACTCTGGTTCATGGTCAAGTTGCATCAGCAGCTGCAGCCTAAGACCCTTGCCCTTGGCTAAAGTCTTCCCTCTCACCCCTGCAAGCATTTGTTTAAGAGCTGAGTGGGCTGTGTTTTACATGTGTCCCGACCTAGCTGCTCTCCACAGGACAGAGCAGCCATAGGCTGCAGTTAAGGCCAGCACTTAACCGAAGGTAACTTAGAGCTCCTACCTAGACTGTGTGAGGTAAACCACGGGTCACATGCAATGTGAGCCCTGCAGGCCATTGGATCAGAAACCCACAGGCCAGCTCCACAGAAAGTCTTACTGTCTACTGTTCCTTTGCTTCACAAATGATGCTCATTGTCTTTCAAGATCCACAGCCCAATGCTAGGATTTGGGGGTTTGACAGGAGCCTCAAATGACACTCATTAGTAAGTAGAAAGGAGTCAAGTATGTAGAAATCAAAATGACACTTTCTTTTTTCAGCTGATAAAGCCAGTTCAGAAAGTGGCTTGTATTTGCAAGCAACTGGGCTTCCTAATATGAACCCAATAATTAGAGACTTTTGCCCTCACGGTTACAGGCATTACTGGGAAACTCATGAGTTCTCTGTGTGGACTGCTATTCTCACCCCCGTGAAACCCTCCATAGAGAAGCAAGCCAGAACCTTTACTTTTCTCTCTCTAGCCTAATTCCCAAGAGAGAAGCAGAGAGGCCTAAGTTCAAGGGAGTTGCAAAATTGAACCATACATAAATATTGATCTAATTTGCATTTACCTGATGACTAATGAGGTTGAGCATCCCTTCCTACATAACTAAGAACAGATGAGATGATGCTTTGACCTTGGAGAATGTCTCTAATTTTTTTTACCTGCCTATTCTTCTACTGAGGCCACACACGTGATGCACAGAAATGCAGTGTACTTCATATTCCTTGAACATATAGACACTTTAATAGATGGCAATGTTAGAATGGTGATATCAGCATAATTGTGTTTTATTCCCAACCCTTTTGGAATTGCAATATTAGTGAGTAGTGGCAAGATCTTGCATTTATTAAGAGCTGCATGATTTACAAATAACTGTTTTACCTCATCCTTTTCAATGACCTTTAATGTAGGAAACATTGCTCTTTGTTTTATAGAGAGGAAGCACATTTCAGAACATTCACTGATCATTTTCCTGGTGCCAATATAGCTAGTTAAGTAGGGATGCAAAGACAGGAATCGAGGTATTCTGGGTGTAAGCTCATTCCTATTTCTACCATGATAGCCTCTTTTTTGCTAAGAAATGAAATGTCTTAGAAAGTGTTTGTTGGTGGTGTGTGGTCATGACAAGGAGAAGGAAATGCAGAGGAGGACCCAGAAATCCTGCTCTGCTCCGAAAGACTGCTGCTCACCTCTTACCTATGCGAGAAATTGCTTCCCCTAGGTTGCTGAAACGTCCATTCACGGGCGACTTAACAGGAGTCGTGATCAGGAGTCTTGTTCTCTTTCTCTGCAACTCGGAGGAGAGTTAACACCCTTATCCAAGGTTACTGAATAATCCCGTACTATTGTTTCCTAGGTGGCAGAGCTACCCAGTAAACAAGGGACCTTTAATTAAGTCCAATGTGCTGGATTACTTCCACTTGACATAATAAGGATAATATTAACTCAGCCCTTCAGAGAGACTCATTTGCCATGTATGAAGAATTCCTCTACCTGAGTTCAGGATAGGAGGTCTCAACTTTTAAAGGTAGAAATTGATCTGTTTACAGAGCTACTGTCAGAGTGATTCCAGATTCCCAAAAGAGCCACATTAAGGTGGCTCATAAGTCAATAATCATCCTAATGAAAAGTAGAGAGAACAAAATTAACACAGAGTTTGTAAATTACTGAGGATGGAGCCCATAATTAGAAAAGTTTAACAGAAAGTTTTTAGAAAAAGTTAAATTATGACGCTTTGCTACTTATTTACCTCTTTTCTAATAGAATTGGAGACCGTGCATTAAAACCTACACACACATTTTAAAATGTAAGAGAAATAAGAGATGAAGAATAAATTCCAAGCTCTTCTCTGCAGCATTTTAATCTAAGGCCACCTTACATATTCTAAGGCTCTAAACACACACAACTAGTTGTTTCTCTCCAAATTTAATACTTAGTGACTCCTGGACAATTTGCAGTCCTATGGCTTTCTTCATAGTATCCTCTCTGCCAGAAATGTTTTGCTTTGATTTGCCCTTATAAAATCCTTACTCTTCCTTCATGGTCCAGGACAAATATCACCTCCTCATTGAGTGAACCTCTGACTCCCTTCTTTCAGAGAGAGTCATGGTTTTGAACTTTTTCCTCCAGAATTCCAGAGACATCTCTGTTAGAACACTTACTACACCGGGTCCTGTTGAGTTGTCCCCTAGCTTCCTATGAAGCTCATGGATCATAGGGAGGGAGTTGCATTCGTAGTTAGAGTAACTAACAAGGGCCTCAACCAGTGCACGTTTATTGAATAAAATATCCTACATATCACAATAATAAATGTTATCACTGAAACCATCTTTACATGTGTCAAATTCCTGTACGCTCTTATGAGAAATCTGCTTACCTGTCTGTCATTTAGAAAAAAGTATTGTTTTGAAGAATTTCCCTTTTCCTTAGGATTTTAATCCTAAATTTGCCACAAAATATTAATTCAGAAGTTACAGCAATTTTTGAGGGTAAAGTAAAATTTTAAACCAATAATTTTTGATATTTGCACATATTGTTCAACTGAAATATGAAATAAGCTAGGTTTTAAAAACAATTTCAGGTGACTATATTAAATAAAACAATATGAAGAAACCAAAGTTCTCTATTATAAAAAGAGCCAACTTTAATAATCTTATATTAAATATTTACATGCTATCAAAAATGTAACAGACTATGCCAAAGTTCTATTTCTTAGAGCACATTTTTATATAGTAAAGAATATGTCTGAATCACTTTAGTATTAGATATTTGAAAGGCATTTTGTTTTGACTTCATCTCATTTTAATAATCTTTTTCCCTAAAAATTTCTTTTAAAGGTTTCATTTATTCATTTTTAGAGAGAAGAAAAGAGAAGGAGAAAGGGAAACATCAATGTGTGGTTGCCTCTCATGTGCCCCCTACTGGGGACCTGGCCCACAACCCAGGCATGTGCCTGGACTGGGAATCAAACTGGCGACCCTTTGGTTCATAGCCCACGCTCAATCCACTGAGCTACACCAGCCGGAGTTAAAAATTCTTAAAAATTGTTGCATGTTTTTAATGTCAAGTTAAAATATCAAGTCAAAATCACTGAGTAGTGAAAATAAACAAGCTGTTGTGGATATATTTAAGGTATATTCTAGTAATTTGCATTTTTTTCATCTTAATGTGCACATAGATGTTTTGTCTTCTTTACCAAATTATAGTTTTCCAAGTAGTTCAGACATTATTTGCTGAAGTGAAAGCCTGATTTTTATGCAGGGAAAGAAAAAAAATTGTTTTCTCCATTAACTTTCAAATATGACCATTTTTTTCCCATAGAAGTCAACTGTGTGTATGAAGGTAGTTGTCTGTAATCAAGGGAAATTTTATGTTATTTTCCCCACTTTGAGGGGCTTAAGACCACTTACACTGATATAACCAAATAGCTAAGCCATTCATAGATGCTTTTTCCTGCCATCTGATGTTCTGCTAGCCTGGAACACCCTTGAGACATTTCAAACCCTGCCCCCCACACCTCCCTTGATTACTTTTCCATGGTCCGCTCCCTGTCTCAGCGCTTGAGTCTGAAAGACATTTCTTCAGTCAGCCTGTCCCAGCCAGCCCCTCTGAGGTGACTCCCTCTCTGTTGCCTCTCTGTTATTTCCATCACCATATTTCAAATAAATGGGACCATCTTATTGCTGTCTGCTACACCACGGGGCTGTCAACATTGTGGGGACAGAGGCCAAGTTTCTCGTGGTCACTTCAGTATCCTCATCGGCTAGCACAGTATCAGCTATTCTCAACAAATGCTGTTTAATATGAGCCACAGATGTAATATAAAATTTTCTAGAAGCCACGTTAAAAACATAAAGGGAAACAGGTAAAATTACCTTCAGTAATGTATTTTATTTATTCTATAATGCATATTTAATATCATCATTTCAACATGTAATCAGTATAAAAAGATTATTAGTGAGATGTACATTCTTTTTTTTTCACTAAGTCTTCAGAGTCAGTGTTCATTTCACACTTACAGTGTACCTCTTTTTGCAGAAGGTGCTCTTCCAATGCTCAATAGCCGCATGTGGCTAGTGGCAACCATGTTGGAGAGCACAGTTCTAGACTGCCAATAAATGTCTGACGAATGCATTGAAGCTCCAGTCTGTTGAGTGTGGGCTGTAGTTGTCTAGCTCCGCTGAGGTCCCTTTCATCCTCTCTGCGCCCACATCCTCAGATTCCGGGGACTTCATTGCCAACAGCAATACCTCCAGCCTGCAGAGGATTGCCCTGGGACACTGAAGTCACCTGATGGGTACAGACAGCTGGAAATGTCTAGGAGTTTTATAGCCCCAACACGCTCCAGATAATAGGGGGACTGTACAGCCCTCCAGTGTGGGAGGACAAAGGCCAAACTCTTTGCCTCCATGCAGGGCAGTCTTGTCGGGGACCACTTTGTGTGGTATGGGAGACTGTAGCCCCATGCGAGCAAGGTCTTGAAAGAGGCCTGTAGGTCTCCACTGCAACTCCAGGAATGCTGGAGGCAGGCATGACCCGGTACTAGCACGGAGGGTTCCCGTGGGAGATCAGGCCTGAAGAATGCATTATACCCCTTGAGGCTTGCTTTGCTTTGTAAAGCCCTGTGGCCAGGAATCAGATATCTAAGTCCAAAGCAGAAAGAGTGAATTCCTGAGCTTCTGAACCACACCTTAACGACCACCTGGTGTCAGTGTGTCTAATAGACAGACCCTCACCAGAGGCAATCTCTGTGTTCCTTTGACTGTTACCTAAAAACATTATCTGTTTTCTGTAACTATGGCATTTAGACATTGATTGATGAGCTTTGCATGCAAACTGCATGCCCCTGCACACACCAATCCCAATAAAAGCTGTTTTGAAGAAGGGCTTGGGGCGTTCTCCACTAGAGAGAATCACCACCCCCTTTCCTGTCGGAAAACAGATTATATTCGGGAGGATTCATTTCATTCGCAACCGGGAGTACTCCGTGGGTCGGGGCATCCCGTACACTCTGACTTGTGATTTACACCCCAGAGCTCCCTGCGGGGTTGAGCTGAGCCTAGAAGTTTGCCTGAAACTGCTTCTTGCTTTGCGTACTCCCTTTCTCTATCTTGACTGTCCTACTGTCTTGCCGATTTCTCCTGGTAGGCACTTTCTTAGTAGAGCACTTCCTTCTAATTCCCTGGCTCAAGGTCTGCTTCTGGCAAAACTGGAAGTGCTCAGATTATAGGATGTTCCTAATGGGCAATTGTTGGTGTTGCAATGGCTTAAATAAGAGCTTGGATTCTGTGTGTATCAGGAACAATTATAATGTCCATTTTGTCTCTCTTTGTCTCAGATGTGGCATACTCTTGATAAAAATTCAAACATACAAAAACAAAAGGTGAAAAATGTATTGAGTAAGTGTTCTACCCCTTCTCTTTGTTACAGTAACTGTTGTGAAATTTTTCATGTATCCTTGAATAAATTTGTTAGGCAAATTTAATACATCTGTATAAATATGCTATTATATTTATAAAATATACATGTATTTTTTCATACATGGGGTCAGAAATATTCTTCTGAACATGCTTATTTTCCCAATATTTTCATATTTTTATGACTGCCTGTTTAACTTTATCCATGTATCCCAATTTATTTTACCACTTTCCTTCTTCTTTGCCCATTTTAACTCTTAATTTTCTTCTGATCCCTGGTACAGATTTAATATCTTTTGGTTTCTGTTATGGCTCTGTATTTATACTCGCTATTATTGTCAGCTGATTTTGACCAAGGATATTCAAATGTAAGTCAATTGCAACGTCTGAATCCAAACATACATCTTTTTACACTGAGGCAGAGGTTTGGAATAGGCCCCAGTGAGGTCCTGGCGTTAAATACTGTATGTGTATATATATATAATTTATATATACAGTATTTATATATATATACAGCAATGTATATATATATATTATTGTACACATGTATATATTTCTGGGAAAAGGGATTGTAGCTTTCATTAGAAGCTCAAGGATGTCTGTGGCATTCAAGTGGTAGCATTAAATGTACAAATACATACTGCATGATATATTTTGTGTAAATCTCTTGTAGTTTTCTCACCTACCTCTCATTAGATTAGCCATTCATTAACAGCAGCTTCTCAGTTAGCATACAGATTCTTCAGAGGCTGGAATTGGCCTCATCCGTATTTATATCCCCCAACGTCTAGTTCATTAGTATAGAGAATTCAGTCATTAATAGTTTCTTTAAAAGATGACAGTGTTTTCTTTTTATGAGTTCTCAGTGGAACACGTTACTTTTCTTCTGTGTCTGCCTTTTGTCCTGCTTTGCTGTGATCTTGGGACAGGGGTTTAAGGACAGAAGATCCTGTTCTGTAGAGATGGCACATAAGTCATTCTGAACCAATAGTAAATACAAACCTGAAGGCACTGAGCCAGACTTAGACCAGATGCAAACATTTCCTAAGCCTATGTGTTTATCCGGGCATGGTTTTAGCTGCTTGGAGTTCTAGCATGATCAACCCTACTTGGAGTCAAGGGTACTAGACATATGAAATAATAGTCACAGGGCCTTAAGTAAGCTCTGTCTCTTCCTCTGAATCTTAGCCACATAATCTTTAACCTAGCGGTTGCTCTACCTCATTGTTTCTTAAGCATTGGGATATGAATCAAAGGTATTTTGTTGTATGTTGGGTATGTTTTGCACATAGTAAGCACCTAATAAGTATTTTTGAGTTAATAGTGAAAATGATAATGTTAATGACACTAATAATAGTGATAACTAAGCTCCTGAAAGGGCCTTTGCAATATACACCACCTCATTTCATATAAAACCCATTTTATAGTTAAGAAACTGAGATACACGTAATTAATAAGTGAATAAGGTAATGCATAAAATTGGGATGAGAGATGATTTAGGATTTAGCATGCCATTAAAAGCATTGTGTTAAGTAAAGCTTTTTCATTTTTAGTCTCTTTTGTCCCTTCTGACTGCAGCAAGGAGAATGCCTGCTGGACAAGAACATCATCCTAACACTGTCTTTTCTTTTTAAATCAAATTGTGACTGATCTCCTAGTTCAAAGCCTCTTGTAGGCATTGGATTTAGACTTCAATAATACTGTTTCACTGTTTATTGTGTGCATTTTCCCAATTATCAGCTATTTGGTGATGGGATGGGATGCTGACTTTCCATTTCAATTAAAGATATAATAGTTCCCTGTAAGATCAACTAATTTATGTAAGAATTAATTGACTTAAAGACAAAGTAATCTTACTAGTGACATGACTCAGGGAAAAGTAATGAAGGAGTTGGAGGAGGAGTTGGAGTTTGGACAACATTTGAGTCTCACTTTTGGTGTCCCAGACACTTTCTCCAGTTCGAGAGTTTGATGTATATTGAAGGCATAAAAGCAGAAGACTGACTACAAAGTCAAAATAAGGGAATGATTATTATGTCACCAGGATATGCCGTTCAGAGAAAATACAATGATTCAGTCCTGCTTCATCCTGAATGACTCATCCTGCTTGCACATGCAAGGCTGAGCCCTGATCCACAGCCAGATTATAAATGAGGGGGAGGGGTTGCTTGGCACATTTCTGAGCTGCTGGGACTGGAGGCCACTTCTGATTCTCCTAATATGTGGAGCTAGGGGGCATCTAGGGCATCGAGCTCTCCTTTGCACTCTGTGATGAAAGTTTCAGGCACATAGTGTCCCCTAAAGTCAGGCACAGGGTGGCCCTGGGGTTTGTTCAGTTGCTGTCAGACATAGCAATTGCCCAGCGTCTGCCAGCACTGGCCTCACATCACTGTCACCCTTGAGGGCATCTTTACGGACCTTGCCTCTGTGCACAGCTGTAAAGGGAGCAAAGAACAAATGAGCCCTTTTATTGCCACAAGCTTGGACATAACGTCCCTGAGGCTGTAACTACAGATTATTGGATTTGCGTGAAGTTTGGCAGCTAAGGATAGAGTCATTGCTGTACAATTATTTTGAAGTTGATAATAATATTGAAAAAAACATTCCTAAGATTACACTGAGTTTAAATCCCATTAATGACTCTAAGGTTAGCAGTCTCGTATCTTCCAAAATGATTTCTCACAAGCAGAAATAAAGCATATTGATGTATCATATGACTTCAAAATGTTAAATTAAAAAAACTGATGATGTTACTGCTATCAACTAAATTGTGGTCTGGCAAATGTAGCTTAGCCCTGGTTCAGAAAACTGACAGGCATGAGGCAGCACATAGCAGCCAGGCCCACAGATCAACTTTCTCATGGGGAACCAGGCCTGCATTATATCTAGGTTGCTTTGAGGCTTGCTTTTGTTAAAACTCCCTCACCCTGAATTCAGGCAGCAAATGTTAAATGCATATCTTTGAAGTAACTTCCTAAAGTCTGTGCTAAACCTCCCAAGGACAGAGTGTAACCAGTTCAACCACTTTTTTCCTTGCATTTTCAACATTCTTTTCTTTGTTATCTGTAAGAAGTAATCACCTAAAGCAAACCTGAGCATAATGAATGAGGATCTTCCTTGATGTAATGCTCCAAGAAAAGCAATAAAAGACTGTCCAGGCAAGGGTTGGGGTGCTCTCTCAGTCAGAGAGTGACCATGCTGTTTGTTTTCTCCACGGGACTTCTGCAGTCCGTGTGAATTTGTTTGTTGCATCCACAACACTGCAGACACCGCTGGTCAGAGTCTGCCCCAGTGGTCTTCCAAAATTCATATTTTGGAGCCCCAGTGTGACTAAATTAGGAGGTAGGGCCTTTATGGAGATAATTTAGGCTCAGTGAGGTTATAAGGGTGGAGCCCTAATCTGATAAGACTAGTATCCTTGTAAGAAGAGGAGGAGCCTAGAGCTTTCTGTCTGTGTGTGCACAGAGAAAAGGATAGGCGAAGACATACACAGAAGGTGGCCATCCACAAGCCAGGAAGAGACCCCTAACCAAAAACCAAGCCTGATGGAACCTGGAACTTGAACTTTTAGCTTCCACAAGTGTGACAAAATAAATTTCTGTTGTTTAAGTCATCCAATCTGTGGTATTCTGTTTTGCAGACCAAGCAGGCTAATACAAGGCCATATTGAGAAAAGAGGTCAAAGCTTCTCCCGCAGTCTGTGGGATCATTTCACTATGGAGGTGGTGAGGCTCTCAGAAGAAAATTATGCAGGGTTTGGAGGGATGTGACCAGGGAGAAGAGCATGAAAATCAGTGAGCCCAGGTTACCAGAGAACAGAGCAGGATACTGACAAAGTTTATGCAGGAAACTAATCAGAGTTAAGAGTAAGAGGCATACAAGGAAGAATTTGAATCCAAGCATAAAACTGAATGAGATATTAGACAGCTGGCTCAGGCTAAGAAAGATCCAGAAATCTCTTTATGTGTGTGTATGTACATGGGGAGGGGCATACCCTAGGTTTGATGAAATATGCTAGAACCATTCCTAGCTCTTACCACGCTAATGTGAACAATGAGAAAAAGGGATCATCAGAAATTGTGATTCTTCAGTGGCCTTATCTTCCAGAGCAGTAAGTTCTGCCCCAGTGTTGTCTCCACTAGTAAGGTGTTACAACCTACAGGAAGAAACAAAGGGAGAAAGAGGTATTGGTGGACCTTTTCTCCAGAAGGCAATCCCAGGAGCTTCAATATTACCTTCAACCTTGAACTCCTTGAGAGCCCACCATTGGGATAATGGTTCTCTGTAATACTCTGAAATTTGAGAAATGAGGAATAACTCTTCTTTTTTATTTGTGAAGGAGGAAAGGAACTTCTCTTAGTCCATAGCAGGCCTCCATTTTTAAAATGAAGAATGAGATACCTACAAAAAAAAAGAGAATCTGTTAATGTATAATGTGCTGAAATTTCACAAACAGAACAAATCTGTGCAATCAGAACCCAGATCAAGAAACGGAATATTGCCACCACAGAGCTGTCATCTCATCCATTCCTTATCTGTCGGTAACAGGGCAACGGTTATACTGACTTTGAATAGAAGGGGTTGACTTTGTCTGCATTTGTATTTTGCTTAAATGAAATCATGATACATTCTTGTGTCTACTGCTTTAGCTCAGTGCTGTTCGTGTAGTTCATCCACTTGGATGACCACATTTTTGATGCTACCTTCTGCCTCCCTCAACTGCCTCTCTCTCCCTGAGGTCCTGGGGCCATCCTTAGCACATCGCTAATATCAGTGGGCGTGCATTCTTGCCCTACTCTGTTCTTGCCTTCCAGACGTAATTTTCCCATTGTGCCCAGAAGCATCCTGAGAAGGACTGTTGTTTGTATCCTTTAGCATGAGTTGTCCAGAAGAGCAATTTCTCTGTGAAAAAGTAATTTTCTCATTATGCTTACAGACAATTACACACAGAAAGAGTGATTTAACTGGTGTCAAATGATCATCCTTCATAGCACAATTACTTTTTCCGCACCATATTCCTTTTACAATGTGGATGTGTCTAATCTCGTAAAGAGAAGCAGGAGAAAGCCTAAAGGGAGAACATTTCTCATCTTTATATATCCTTTGGACTCAATGATTTAATCTGTTTCATTCTTCCCATTCTTTCCTTAGTCTGTAATATTTTTTTCCCACACAGAGTGTGTTCTCTGACCACAAAGCAATTAAACTAGATGCTAATAAAAAAAAAACAACAAACAAACAGGAAAATCCCCAAGCAATCCAGGGATCAAAGAGGAAGTCTCTAGAGAATTTTTATTTTTTTATTAAATTTATTAAGTTGCCATTGGCTAATAAAATTATATAGGTTTCAGGTATACAATTCTATAATATGTCATTTGTATATTGTATTGTGTATTCACCACCCCAAGTCAAACCTCCCTCCATCACCATTTATCCCCCCTCTACCCTCCTCTATCTCCCTCTACCTCCCTTTCCCTCTGATAATCACCATACTGTTGTCTGTGTCTGTAAGTTGTTTATTATTATTGTTATTTGCTTAATGCTTTCACTTTTTTATCCAGTTCCCTACCCCCTTAGTCTGTAGTATTTTGATGGCAATAATAATTCCTTGTTATATATATATATAATCATTATAAGAATGGTTTACTCCTTGGCACTAGAAATAAAGAGACAAATAAGGCGGTGCCAGCCCTCAATGCCAGGGCCTACATTAGCACTAGAAAACATCCCTTGCGATCAGTTGCTCCCAACAATTCCAGCATTGGAGGGCAGGGACACAGGAGGAAACAATTCTGCTTCTGTTTGGAAAAGATCTAGAGAGAAATGACACTGCACAAATGACAGATATTAACTCCAGAGAGAAGTTCTGCTTAGCTGAATGTCACACAGCTTTTGGGTGCTTTTCCTCTTTGCCTTCCTTGATCAAGTCTTGCTTGTCACATTCCTCTTTTCTAGCTTCTAATTGAAGAAAATCATTGCTTCTCCAACCCTACTGTCTCATGATTTCACTGCCAGAGAGCACAACTATTAGTGAAAAATAAAGTGTTACAATTCTTTGAGCATCAAGCCCAATTAGCAGGACAATGAACTCTTCTTCTTTCCCCCCCAAATGTCTTGGAAATTTAAAATTGAGGAATAATAAAATTCAGGTATCTTATTATAAATATGAGTAGTAAAATAAGAAGTAGTCGATCATTGTCCTGAGAGCAAATGTCAAAGAGTGGAGTCAACAGCACATCCTTGATGCTAACACAGCTCAGTCAAAAGCTCAGCATCCCAGCAGGGAAGAGCTCACTTCCGGTGTGGAGATTAGAATGGCCTTGCAAGGCCTGTTGTGTCCCCTGTTGAAAGACGGGAGCCCAGGCTATGGGTTAGAAATTGCTCTTGTGTCTCTGGCTTATCAAACCCTAGCAGCAGAAGGGGAAAAAACCTTGTATTGTAACTAAACCTTCCTACTTGGGCAAGTCAATGCCAGGAAATTCTAGACTTGTCCTGCTCCATGCCAAGAAGGTGACAGGTGACAGTCTAAGTATGGCGGAAGTGAGGTGCCTTAGGTTCGATTCCTTAGAAGGAGAACCCAAGGAAGGATTCATGTGCAAGTGATTCACTGAGGAAGTGCTTCCAGAGGAAACCAGGAAGGTAGTGGGGGAGCAAAAAGGGGAGAAAACCAAGCAAAGTCTTATAGAGTGTAGCTCTTAGACAGATCCAGCATGGGAATTCTGGAATGTAAACTGTGCTGCAAAGAAGGTATGCTACAAGGACATCCCAAGGAAAGGGAGATTAGGTTTACAGATTCTTGTATCTGGTAGGCTGCCCAGGTAAGGGAAATATATGTTTTTAGACAGTGGTTTTTCTTGGTGTGGGCAAATGGGGTACAAAATCCTGAGGACTGTCCTCCTGGAAGCAAAAGGGCATTGAAGGGGGTGTATACACACTAAAATGGTAAAGGGAGCCCAAACAGATGCAGATGGAGCAACCTCGAAGTGTGGTAAAAGAGTGGTACCCAGTGGGGGTTGTCATTAATAACTAGTGCAAGGAAATGGGGAGTACGGAAGAAGGGAACATGGTGATGTTGGGTTGGCAACTGAAACACGAGCATAGGGGCTATTCATGGGGTCCGCACAGGATCTAGTCCTCACTGGGACAGTTGGGCATAAGTCAAAGTGTCTCTCACTCAGGGCGCCATGAATGCCTGCCATGATGTCAAACCCGGATACAGTGTTCAGATCTAGGCTGGCAGCGTCCTGCAGTGAAGCCAAACCACCGGAAGTTGGAACCAGCCATCTGAGATTTCTTCCCAGGTCAGGCTTGTCCCTGAGCCCCATCAGACTGAGCCGGCAGCCCTGGAAGGCGGGGACGGAGGAGATGCTGGAACATTTGCTACTCACAGGTGGGAACATTTCTAGGATAGGAAAGAGCAGCGATGATCGGAAGAGGTTGTGCTTGCAATAGATGCTTCCCTGTCACTTAAGCACAGCAAATGTCTGCATGGTTCAGATTTTTGTATTCATTGTTCCAAATTCATTGTCGCCTTCATCCTTTTCTTTCCTTTCATTTTGATTTCTATTTATTTTTGCTTTGTATCCATGTCTGATATGTGATCATGCTGGCCAAAAATTCTTGTAATTACTTTTACCACAATATATAAATAAGGTTAAATCTGGCTTAACTTTAGGCAATTTATTTATCATATATTTGTTGAATACTATGTATAACAAGTTTTCTGCCAAGTGCTAACTGGTGACTCAGAAATTATTCATATATGGTCATTTCCCCAAAGGCATACATTTGCAGGAGTACTTTTTGCAGCTCTATCAAAATGGAGAAAAATGGTGTCTCCTGGGAATACAGAGTGTAGGTACTTTAATAAAAGTCCTCCTTAAAACAATTGTGCTGGATAAAATACCAAACACAATTATTGCTTAGGGACATCCTTATACTAAAAATTTATTCATTAACTCTCCTGTATTTTAATTTGCTAAATTCGACAACCCTCTGTGAAAAGTTTGATCAAGTGTGATTTTGCCTCCAGGAAGCAGGGCTCATCAGAGCTCACAGCCAGGGCAGAGAGGCGTCAGCATGTTCCGCAGCAAACTGAGGTTAGGGGACTATACCGACTGGCCCAGACCCAGGTGGTTGCTCCGCTGGATACCATCCGCCTGTCCCTGAGCCACGAATTCAGCTCTCTGAGCTATTTGCCATCTGTATAATGGGGACAAACTGAAGTCTCTCGAAAAATGACTGTCAGATTGTAGATGTTTGGGGAAATGTAATCTCAGACCTCTAAAAAAGAGGCAATAAGCATGTATTCATTGAAAATACCTTTTCCTGAGATGAGAAGAGAAGGGGAGAAAGCACCAGGCAGAAAGTTTAAGCTTCCTTGGATTGCACTTCAGGAGAACATACCACGTTGCCAAGGGTGGATGAGTCTGTTTTGTGTTTCACAGGTGACAAACTGCAGAGCTCTGTCAGGGCAAGTGAGTCTGTGTGTGTCTATAATAATATGATTCATGAGGACCAAGTCACATTGAGGATTGGTGAGAGGCAGTAGACACAGCCAGATCCCCTCATAACTAGAATAATTTGTTCCCAGACACTTACTTATTTCAAACACTGCCTTACAGCCCCCAGGAGCTTTGATTTGGGGCTCTCCGATCTTTGATTGGTCTTTGGCAATGAGTGTCACACATCTGTCCCTTCTGGGTGAGGAGCCAGAAACTGGTTCTCCACTCAAGCATCCTCATACCCATCACATGTCTGTTTTAGGTACCCAGCCTGGTTTACCTGACGTACTTGCCTAAGACTGAGCAATTGTTAATCAGCATACTTGTTTCTTACCTTGTGATGTACAAATAGATCCCTCACTTAATATGCAAATTACACAATAAAATGGTATTTTCATGACGAAATGCAATGAAATGCACCGATTTGTTATGACAGAGTGTGTGAACATGCTTTAAGCAATTTTTTTGCTGTCCTGGTTCAATGAACAATGCACCTCAGGTGGCCCTTTGTGTACATTCAGAGAAATCACTCAGTTTGTTGGCCACTGAGAAGGGGGATTAGTAATAACAAAAAGAGCTAGATAGATTCTACTTCCTCCGGGACGCTACAGAGAAGGTATTTCTGTTTCAATGAGGAATAAAGCAGATGTGGGGTAGCTGTGGCTGCATTTATTGATTTATTGTGAGAACTTAGTAAATATCACATATTACAAAAAAATTAGGAAAAATGGAGATGACAGAGCCTCTCCCCTCAGAGAGCTTATGGTCTGAAGTAGGTACTGTAAGGTAGAACAAAAATAAAAGGTGTTTTAAGAAGGGGACACTTGGAACATATTAAAGTTCAGAGATGCAAAAAATTATCCTCAGCTAAAGGGAATCAGTCACAGTCTCTGTAGAGGTGAATTGAGGTACAACGTGTAGAATCTGTGCATGCAATTATGGGAAAGGAAATAAAGAATATTTAAGGTGGATAAATTTTTATTAGCAGAGGCATGGATTTGTGCAAGTGAATTTGATGCAAGAAACGAAGTAAATATGTACATCATGATTGAGAAGAAGATTGGGACCATGCTATGGAGGTCTTAAATTCTGATCTAAAGAGTTTTATTTTTGTTTATAGGTGATGAGCAACCACTGAGGCTTTGAACTAAATATGAAAGCTATGCTTCATACTTTGAGAAGATGGAAGTGCTAGTATCTGGTGTTGTTCAGTTTTCTATTGCTGCTGTAACACATTACCAAGAACTTAGTGGCTCAACACAGATGCATGATTTTACAGCTCTGGAAGACAGAAACCTAAGACCAGTCTTACTGGGTGGAAGGGAAGGCACTGGGTTCCATCTGGAGGCTCAAGGCAGAATCTGCTTCTTGTCTTTTCCATTTTCTAGATGTGGCCTGTATTCCTTGGCTAGTGGCCCCTTTCTCCTTCTTAAAAGCAAGCAGCATAGAACCATAGGATCTTCAAATCTCTGTCTCTCTGAGCCCTTATTCGCTCTTCACATCTCCTTCTCTGACTCTCCTTACTCCCTCTTATGAGGGCTCCTATGTGATGTTAGACCCACGTGAAAAATGCAGGGTTATCTCCCCATCTCAAAGCTACATCTGCAAATACCTTTTGTAGTTATAAGGTAGTATCCTCACAGGTTCCAAGGATTTGGATGTGGATATCTTTGGAGATCCATTATTTAGCCTAGTACATCATATAATGAGGAGAATATAGGGAAATTACACTTTTATTTTGGAAATGTAAACTGGTGCCCTTTCTTTGAAGGGCCACTGGGCATAATTAGTAATGTTAAAGAACATCTTTCAACCTAATGATAGCATTTCTTAGTGGTTATATCTGATCTGAAAAACTCTTATACATGAGCCCAAGAAAAAATGCGCCCCAGAACATAAATACAAAACATTAATTGTAGCAGAGAGAGTACAAAAGTAGGAAATAACCCCAGTTATCTCTTAGTTGTAAGGTTAATTCAGATTGAGGTCTAAGTGAACTAGATGTTTTTGAATCAGTGTGGATAAGCCTTTAAACTTAAAGTTGAGGGGGGATAGGAAGCTATAAAAGGAGTAACGTGCTAGAATACCATTTATGTAAGTTGTTAAGCCCACAGATTTGTACATACATAGTAGAGATATAGAAACATGTCTGAGCATGATTTATACTGACTTTAGGGATCTGGTTAAGTATGAGAAGGGAAAGCTGGGGAAGAGGCTGGGGAGAAGTAAGGCTTTGGGAGTTTCTTTAACTGTTTATTTAGATATTTGTGTAAGAAATTTTTAAAAATAGAGAAATCTGAAACCAATTTGGCAAAAAATGTTAATATCCTTTTAATTTCAGTAGTGAGTATATAGATGTATGATAATATTTCAAAGTAGATGTTTTTAACTCTCAGAACATCCTGGACCCAGAGGAATTATTTTTCCTAAGTTCACATATTTTAGAAAGTTCTGAGTATTATGGCATAGCCAGCATTTTTGAACCTTTTGGTTATAAAAACCCTTTTATTTTATTTTATTTTATTTTATTTTATTTTATTTTATTTTATTTTATTTTATTTTATTTTATTTTATTTTATTTTATTTTATTTGTAAATTCAATGTATTGGGGTGACAGTGGTTAATAAAATGATATAGGTTTCAGGTGTGCCATTCTATAATACAGCTTCTGTACACTGTATTGTGTGTTCATCACCTCAAGTCAAGTCTCCTTCTGTTTCTCTCCCCTCTGCCCTCTCCGACCTCCCCACCCCCTTTCCCTCTCTCTGGCAATCACCATACTGTTGTCAGTGTGTATGAGTTTTTAAAAATTTGATTCATGAGAATCATTTCCTTAGCTCCCTATCACCCTGAAAGTATGATCCAATTGAATTTCTGCTCCAAAATGGCTAATTTCTGAAGCTTGCTTATTTGCTTTTTTTTTCTACTGACCATTTAAATAACCACCAGGAAACCTCTTCTTCTGTTTTCACTTTTCATGATTTTATATAACTCACTTAACTTTCTGGAATTCAATTTCTTCACCTATAAAATGATGGTAACAAGACTAAACACATCTTTAAGGACCTTCAAGTTTTAAAAGTTTAATCTTCTTTATTTTCTTTGAATTTTTAACCTACAAAGCATTCTTTCTAATGATGTTATTATCCTCTAGTTATATCTACTAGACTTGAAAGAATTGCTTTGGAAAATATTGACCTCTTAATTGGGTTTTAAAGGAACATCCAAATAATTAAAGATACTTAAAGACCTGCATCAGCACTAATAACACTAAACTACATCAGAGTTCTATTGATAGGGTGCTTAACAATCTAATTTTAAGTAATGAGGTGAAAGACAGTGCCCTAGTCTTCTTTCTAGTACTTCAGTATTTTAATGTTAAAATAACATGTTTATCACTTGCTCTCTTATTCTATTAATCAGAATATCGGAACAGCTGGTATCATAGCAACGTGGCACATTTGACTTCCCATCTTCTCCTGTGTAAGCATGTGATTATTCTCCACCTTATATGGATTCATTCCCTTTCAGCTTGGGGCATTAAATATTGAGGGCTGTATAGCACATCATAGCTTACAAACTTGTCCCGTCCTTCCTAGGAATGTGTGTAATTGTATGTAAACAGGTGGTGTGTTTAACAGATGAAAAGATTCTGAAAAAGACAGAGGACAAGAGTAAATACCAATCATATTTTCAAAGAATTTACATTGCTTATTTTGGTTTTCCCTCAAAGTACCTTTATAAACTTATATGTTATTGTGCTCATTTTACTTATGAGAAAAAGAGGATTATGGTGAGAAGCCAAGGCGTCTTGCCCAGAATTGTGTGTTCAGAAGAGCTAACATTTAAATTCCAAATTTATATTTTTTCTATTTGATTGTAATACCTCTCCTAAGTATGAACTATGAAAAATAAAATATGAAATATAAATATGAAATGTAATAATAAGCAAAATCTTGATGAGTTAAAGAAATCACGAATGGGAGAAACTTAAGTCAGTTGTTTTCTTAAATGAGGTTTCCTCTTTGGATGAAGAGGGTGGGAGGATGTTGGGAGAAAAATACCGTGCTAGCTAACTAAGATGTGTTTACTTAGAGTCAGCAGCTTTACTTTAACTAATACATTAAAAATGTACTGACAGTACCATTCTAATATGTGTTTGGTACTTTGGAAGGGTTATTTTGCCTGTTGTTTAGCTATTTGCATGAAAATTATTTGCTCGCATTAGAGGAGGTCAGTTTGAGTGAGAAACCAAGTCAAAATCAGGACTGATAAGAGAATAGAGAGAGGAGAAAAGGCAAAAATCAGGCTATCAGTCACAATAACTCTTGTTTGTACTTTTTAAGGAATAAACCGATTAGCTGGCAGCTGGCTGAGAGGGAAGTCTGGGCACTCTGCCCTTGAGCAGCTGATTGGTAGAATTATAAAACAGTAATTCTATCTGTTTATGGGCGCCTGCTGTAAGATGTTAGCTGAGGAGCGTGCCTGGGTCAGGGCTGGTCAGCGCCGTTCCTCTCCTGCGTAATTCTCAGTACTGCTCTTATCTGTTCACTTAGGTGATGGAGAGGGAGCTTCCTAGATGATTCTCTACTTAGGGAAATTTGGGACTAGTGTTAAAAGGCAGGTAGAATGGGAAGAATGGGGTGGTAGGACAGGTCACCATTCTAGAGACCCCGTGTTTCTTTCGGCCAGTGTGACTTTCTGCTTAAAATACTTCAAAACTTTCCCATGGTCTTTAGGAGAAAGTCTGAACTCCTTAATATTGCCTGCATACTTTTTTAATGATATGAGTGTAGTGTACTTCTTTTTCCATGCACTTTGCCATAAAAACCACTTACATTTTATTTTTGTAGCCATGCTTACCAAATGTGGTGTGTTATTTTGTCTCTCAGCATTTCTAAATTCTCTTCCTTCAACCCTGAACTATTTTTCCCTAAAAGTATTTTCTTCCTTCTCTGTATTCTCAACCCCACTTACAATCAGCTCTACAGGGAAAAATCTTTTATCAGCTAACTTTTTGCGTTACTATTTAGCAAAAACCCAAAGACACAGGCTATGACCTTGAATATGACATGATGGGAAGATCAGATAGATGATTTGTGGCTGGAGAAAAGCCAAAGATATCTGACTCCACAAAGATGTCCTGAGGGACCATTCATGGGAAACGTTTAAAGTACTCCTGCCAAAATACTTACGGACATATTGATGAGAGTTGATGAGATCTCAAATCAGCCAGTCCAGCAGGTGTGACAGGCAGATGATTCCTTTAGCCTCCCATGACCAAGACCCACACTTCATTTTGGGAGATCCAAAATATAGTTATGGTTGCCATTAGCACGGAGAAGAACACAAGTGGACTGGGTGAACAAGAACTTGAGATGGCAATGTGTACCAAATGCTGTCTCATTTCCAATAGTCTGGGCCCCTCTGTCCTGCTTCTTGTACCACTGGGTAGTAACTAATTAGTCAGCCTCAGATTCTTTATTAATTAATAAGATTAATAACATTTCCAAGATTGGAATACCATGAGGATTAATTTAGGTAATATTGATATAATATGCACATAGACCTTGGCCTATAAATGATCACGGGTTATATTTCTCTGTCCTGCTACCATAATTTTACAAGACTTTGTATTGCCCCAGTGTCTAATCCAGGCAGGTGTGCAATGCATGATTATTGGAAGCACTAAGATCCCCTTTCTTTTGCTCACTGTCCTTTGACATATATATCAGAAAGCAAGTGGTACTTGACCTATGAAACTTTTTCTGATATTACTAGAGAAGAGAAGGCCACTGGGATCCTTCATTTAGTATCTCCCAGAATTTCTTTAAAGAATTGGATTTGAGTTTGGCAAGGGATAGACTATAGTGAACACCCAGATTGTATTTCTAGACTGATGGACTTACTTTTGTAGTCCGTGGAAGTGCTTCCTGCAGATAGCTCTTGGTTGTTACCCTTCTTTGGGAAGTACCTAACATGAAAAGAGCTGCTTGGGCCAGTTGTTCCTCTCTCTTGGAGCAGCCCACACTTAATGACACAGTTATTAGGTATGAGCAAGGCTTTAAAGACCCTGACTTGCAGCACTGACAAAACCCCTTGTAATCTCAGCTGAGACTTTAGCTGAAACTGCCTCATAGTCCTACTT